>CABFOQ010042190.1:0-19449 GCA_900660455.1 Gephyroberyx darwinii
CAAGCGGCTGGAGTCATCAGCCTGCCTGTGGGAGGGAGCAGAGATAAAGACAACACAGGGGTTCTCCATGCGTTCCCTCCCTGTGATTTCTCCCAGCAGTTCCTCGATTCCTCGGCCAAAGCTCTGGCTAAAACTGAGGAGGACTATCTGGTCATGATTGTAGTTCGTGGAGCATCTTAAAAAATGTCAGAACACTCTAATGGTGTAAAAAAAAAAAATGCTCTATGTCAGTAACTATTGCATGCTCCGTGTTCTGCATTATGGGGTACACTAGTATGGTTCTTTGGGTGTATGTGTGTTGCCATGTAATCCACTAAAAGGAAAAACAATTCCCTCTCACGAAGGTTACAGGATGTGTGTTTTTGAAACCATTTTCCTTTTTTAAAGGGTGTACAAATTGCTCACTAAGTCATAAACCTGCAGTAATTCATTCTGAATATTGCAAAGCAGCAGTGAAGTAAAAGGAACACTTGAGGAATAAAATTCAAGGTAATACATCAACATGAGATATATCATGTAGAAGGCACCCTTTTTGTTTTCATTTTATAAAAACTAAGCATTCTTAGAGATTCAGCTCTTTACAAAAAACAAAAGTTAGTCAGTTTGGTCTTATAAGAAACAAGAAATAATGCTCTATACAATCAGAAATCTCCAGGGGAATCAAAAGTCCGCTTGTAAAAGCTTTGAATTACAGACCAATAACCTTTAATGTTATAGACACATTTTTAGATGGGTACAATAGGTATTTGACATCTTTGAATTTGGGAATTTCAGTGTAAAGGTGTAAGCTTACATTTCTTAGTGGATGATTGGGTACAGTAGCACAGTGCGGTACAGTGCAGTAACAGAGCTACTCTATTTGGAGAAAGAGACATGGTTATATTTGAGAGGCCAGAGTGTGAAAGAAAATCCCTGCGTGTAGTTCATATACATTTCAATTACCAATGTTGTGAATTCTGTTTAAGGAACTGTTAACTTATGTTCAGCTTCATGGTTTGGATTTGAGTGGAACTTTATGAAGGTTACCGAGTATTGCAACACTGAATTGCGAGATACGCAATTAACCTGGTGTGTTTCCATTGGGGTAACAAAATTGTTGTGTCAAATTTATGTTGAATGACATGAGATCATTGCCCAGGGTACAGCCCATAACACAATACATATAGCATAGTAAAGGAAATACTAACATATTTTTTTTTCCAGTTGTCCTATTTTTTACTTTGTATTTTATTTCGTGCATCCCTACCCTTGCAATGGTTGTGTATTGTGATCTATAAAAAGTTGCAATAGTAATGGATAAAAGGCTTAGACTAAGAATTTTGTGTTGATATTTGCCGGTCTTTCATTTCTCGCTTTGAAACCAGTAGGTCAACCAAGAATACCCTTCAGTATCAGCATATTAGTGAAGTGTTTACACTAAGTAATGATACTTGCTATTTGTTCAGTAAGTAGGGCTCTGTCATTTTAAAATTTTGGAGCAACAACTTTAACAATTTATGTTTGAACTGAAATTTTAGAGGTCTAAATTGGACAATATTTTACTCAACATATTCTGACGGCCTACTTAGAACATTTTGTTGATGCCATTGTATGTTTGTCATGAAATGGTAACCCACACTGAATTATAATTTAATGAGTTTGGTTTAATATGTATAGAAAAAAAAAAAGAATCTGTTGAAAAATGGTTGTATGTGTGAACATCACATCCATCTCAACGTTGGACTCCGGAGGAGACGAGTGCAGGGCTCAACAACTGTGCAGAGAAGACAACCTAGTGTTTGTGAGTCTTCACTGATGAGGCAGCTTTTTAAGTTGTATAGCCCATCTGCACCTGTGATGACTTCTGTTTTAAATGGAAAGTTGAGCAATGTACACTTGATGTCATGGGAAAGGAAAAACCGTAGAGCCCATGCGAAGCTGTTCACATACCTGCAAGTGCATTTGTGCACTTATGTGACCGAATATCAATAAATTGTTTCATTTGAAGGGAAACGTGTTTCTTCGGTGGAAGTGAATTGAAGAAACAAGCTACCGTACTTTATTGTGTTTCGAAGGAGTTGTCACTTGAAATGTTGTTTCTGCACGCGAGAAGGGAGACAACTATTTGCAATTTGTTTAGAACCAGTAAGGAGAGACCCCTGGTTCGTGTGAGGATCGCTGTTTGCTTACAGGCCTTTTCTGAGTTCCTGAGTTGCCCATCACAAATTACTCCCCCCCCCATGGTCCCCAGTTACCCCCCAACTGTTCCTCTTGGCACAATGTGAACACCTGGGCAGGATCGAGGAGCCTCCGCTGCCCCTTGTTTACAGCCAGTGTCCAGTTTGCAGTGTGAAACAGTGGCAGAGGCACTGTGGAAGGCGAGGGCTGGAACAAGCAACAGCCAACATGCCAGTATCCTATTGTCATCACGTCATTACTTCTAAGGGTTTGATGTGCATTGTTCCTGGTTCCTGGTTTAGGAGCTGAGGGAGTCCCGGCACCGGCCGTCACACACTCCGCTTGGGAGATTGTGGGTGACGTCACTCTGAAGGTTCCATAGCATCTACAGCGTCAAGCTGTTGCACTGCAGAGGCCAAGGTGAACCTTTGGGCTGATTTCAACGTTTGCCAGTTCAGAGGGAATTGATCATTTGTCTTTATAATACTTTGCCCAATTATGATTTGAGTTGACTTAATGTGTGGCTCAGGGAAGAGGATTGGCCCAGATCTCAGCTAGGAATATTTGTCCAGTCATTGTGTTTTGCGTCGGTATGCTGTCCAGTGATCGGGCCTTCTCCGAGTGGATGAGGGAAGAAGTGTCTTTGCTTTGCTGAAGCTGCATGAAAACCTTCAGAATTAATCGAGCATCACCTGAGGTCAGCTTCAACATGGAAATAAAACCTGAAAAGTCAAAAAGTTGAACCTTTTTTACGCCGCTGGAAGGGATCCACATTGCTGCCCCCCCCATTGCTGCCCCCCCATCCTCTCAAATTCTTCAACAAGACCTGTTTATTTTGACACTATTACAAGCTAAGCCCCTTTTACACAGAAGAAAACGTTTTCAGTGTCCCACTACCACCCCTCTTAGTCATATTAACTTGAAAGCAAATGCTGTTCTGTGCTGAAAAGGACACCTCGCCTCACTGGAGAAACATTGCCCTCTTGAGGACCAGGGAGCACCTGCTTTCCCCTCACACAGTCAAACCACCTGACACATCACACTCATGCACCACCCGAAAACCAGGCCGGAGCTGATATCACTATACTAGTGCGGTAAAAAGAGCATGCTGGTGAGTAAGGAGCAGAGCTGCTGCCTGCCAGGTCTGTATCGGTGGCTTAGGCAGCAAAGGTAAGTATCCAGTGTCAACACCACATGTTTTGCCATAGTAAATGCAAGATGCCATTCTCCAGTCTTATGCCTGTCTCATCACCTAGGCTGATTTTATTGATGGAGCATAAACGCTAAACCCCAGTGTAAGAAAACAACCATTCACTGCTTAGAGTAATTTATATATAGTTGTTTTGGTCACCACCAGATTAATATGAAACAACAAAACATCGCCTCCAAATCCAAATTTTGTAATTTATTTGATGCCGATGCTGAGGCTGTGTTCTTTGAGTGTTTACCTATATTTCTGTTAAGTGATATATAGAAAGGTTGAAGTACTTTTCACTCACAGAGGCTTGCAGCCAGTAGTATAGATGTAGACTAATATGTCTTTAGACTGTATAGGTATATATACTACTGTACATAAATATAAGACAATCCAAACATGACAGGCTACTGCAGCTATTGTTTCCATGTTAGGTACATTTGCCAAGGTATTGTGTGTTCATTTGTTTTTGCAGCTTTATTAAGGATAGAAATATTAAAGGGGAATTCTGCTCACTTTCAGATTTAACATATTAATGGCCCAGAAAATTAAATAATAGTGAAAAACTTTCCACCAAAGATGGAAACTGGAGAGTAATGTAATCTGTGATGCCATACTCATGTATAGCCTGTAGCTGCCCTTTTGAATAGATGGTAGCAGTCTTCACCTACATATGGCATCATATCATCATGCTTCTAGCTGTGGGAGATGGTGGTGTGTGTTCAGTAAGATGGACTGTTACAGGGCATAGGAAACACATTTCAGTATCAGACTCCTTTGTACTAAATATTTTATATTTTCAATAAGCTACTTTTTGTCATATTAAATGTGTTATAGATAAAACACAATTAAAAGACATACAGATTATTCCCGCTATTGCATCAAGCATCATCGTGTCAAGTGTGACCAGTTAGATAAATGTAACTGTGAAATATTCTAAGATCTATGATATGAAGGTGAGTAGAAACAAAGAGAAAAAAGAAAAAGAAAGAGAATGACATTGTTAGTTTTTGGCACTAATTTCTCTTTAGCATTAGACTACATGGCCCACATGATAACCACCACAGTTAATGAAATGGCTCAATCTGAGAAATTTAATCCAAGATTTACAGAAGGCCTGTTCCTGGACCCTGTAAATCCATCACATGACAACAGTAAGCTGTTGAAGCATAGCTTTTATACATAAATGAAACTATTTCTGCATCACACCTTTGAGTGTGTGGCCATTACTTCGTTGTTCATTCAGCAGCCTGAACCTCACTGATGCCAGTATGCCTTTTAGCCTGGTCCCAAGCAGCCTAGCCAGGCTGTATGTGCGGCACAGCTGTAGCCTACAGACTCCATTTGACATACAGTCATAGTTGCTGTTATTTGACAAGTAAGCACAGAGAGTTAATCTAAAGCAGTAAAATGTGCAACTCAAGACTTTCTTCACACATCATTCTATCAATTAAAACTGCGTCCATTTGTTCCTTGGTGATCTTAGTTTCAACTTCAATCTTTTTGAATTAAAACAAGTAATTTTTAAATGTCCAAAATGCATGTATTCAAATTTGGAAAAATAAATAAATTACCTGAAGTTCATCATTCAATTTTTCTAAATGTAGAGAATCCATGCTGTAAAAGTGTTACCATTTTATCAACCAAGGGCTATGATACTTTAAAAAAGTGCCATAATTTACTTAGCTTTAATTTTGTACTATCAATTTTTGTAAGAGTGTTACTTATTTCAAATGGAAATCTAATTTTAGAGCGAAACTCTTCATTTGTTTGTTCACAGTTTGACACATCTTATGTCATGTTTTACCTGCACATTACTGTTAGAAAGGTCATCTGATTTGGCTCAGATGGTTGGTAAAGGTAAGCTACTGAAGGTACAAATTTATGACAGTTAAAAAACACACAATTGACCAATTGTACCCATGATAATTTCTAATTGCTAACCCTTTCTAAGCCTAACTGCATTAACTGCATGTCTGTCCAGTTCTCATGTACACATCATACTCAGTATTTGTAAGTGAATGAACATTTAACATTGTAAACTACTGCTGAGGATTAAGACATGTTTGTATGTTTCCTATGCAGAGTTTCATGGGAAAGCAGTTGGCACATCATTTCTGTTTCCAGGCTGTGCAACACACCACCAGGTATCATCTACTGTAAGTAGCCTATTGTTTTGATGTACAGTACATTGACAGTCTGGAATTATATTTATATTTATGGCACACTTAAAAAAGTAATGGATTGCAAAATATATTTTAAAATGTAAAACAATGCTCCACTTGTTGGGTTAACATTTTAATGAGAAAATGAATGTAATTAAATACATAAACATAATGTTGTGCGCATTTGAATCAGTATGTATGAAAGGTTTTTGATGTCTCAATAAAAATAGGTTGAAGATGTTGCAACTTGTGTTTCTTTGAGGAGAAATAAAACTCTTGAGTTGTCTGAATCACAAAATAACAGACTGACCAAGTCACACCAAGTCAGTTTATTGCAGCTGATTGCGCACTCTGTTACAAGGCTTACAACTACTACACGGGCTGTGACCATGATGTCTGATTGGTTAAGCATATTTTCTAACCTCAATCAAGAAACAAAATCCAGGAACCACATTGGTGAAAAAGTAGTGCTTCAACAGCAAATGCATCTGCTGCAATTACAGCATAATATCAAATATATGAGTATCTTTAGTAACTCGGCACCATATTGAAGGTGGTTGAGACATTACCCAAGGGACATAAAAATCCTTCAAGATGCTGCTTAAACAAACTGTTCCTAAAATACCCAACATAGTCAGATAACCGTAAAGAGTATGATAATACCAAAAATCTACTTTTAAAGCATCAAATATTTTTCATACATGATTTATGGTACAAAACATTCAGTGGCCCTCAATCACAGAAGCAGACTAGTGGTGAATGCAGCTCACGAGCCAAAAGAGCTCTTGTGCATGACTGTAGTTATTGATACAATACAAAGAGCCTTGCTAAGCATTGTGAAAGTGAGTTGAGGGGGAATAATTTGCTACTAATTGAGACAGCATTCTTTGAGTAGAAGCCTCCTAGTGCCACAAGAGGGCAGCGTAACAAAACCAATGCCCGTCACTGGATTTTGGTCAGCTCTCAAGTAAGCCTCAGAGGTGGCTGTAAAAAATGGGTGGTCATTATGGTTTAAGTTGTATACACACTGTTCTGTCTGGTGTTTCTAGAAATAAGGTTCAAGTTGTAGGTAGTTCTAATGTGTCTTTGGCTCACATTACAGGAAAGTTAGTAAAGATACAATACCTTATAAGGCAAACAGTGGTGATAAACAAGGAATCCACTGAAAACAAAATAAAAACCCCTATTATATAAAAAAGATAAGACAACCAATAAGACTCCCATACATAATACAATATAATGAGAAGTTGCATTGCCATTCATTGGCTGCCCGCAGGCACTGTAGTTGTGAGGCAACAGCATCATCCTACCAGCCCAGTTGGGGTACTGTGCAATTGGTAGTATTGGCAGATAAAGGCATTGCTAGTTCAGTGGAGTTGATCAGCTCCTTCCCCCTTCTGCGGCAAAGCCCCTCTGTCCAACTACGATCAAAATATCAGGCATCACAGTAAGTCACTTCAGCCTCAACTAAACAAGTTACATCTTTCAGGAGCTGTTATTATTGTTACAGTCAAAAGGATAGTGAGTGGAAGTGAGGTGATCAAAGGAATCTCAGCCTCAGTGTGCATAGTACAATTTTGTGTTGAGCTCTGCAGTGTTTTGCATAGAACTGCACCCAAAAGATGGGAAAGGCGTGGGTGTTTACTAACATACTGTACTGGTATACTGGTGACATGTACACACTTGATAAGAAATGCATTAGCATAACTGCCCTAGAAAGGCAAACCATTAAAACTATGTCTTGTGTGTTTTATAGGTCAAAGGACATGATTTAATATCAGCAAAAAGTACACCTATAATTTTTTTTAATGATATACAACCAATAATACTTCTGTTGGGGCAGGAGATAAAGTCATTTTTCACTGTTTGACTACTCACCCAGTTACTGCTTCTTGGCGTTGTAGAGCAGATTACACATTATATTTTAGAAGAGTACACAGAGTACTGAACTGATTGTTCAGTATCTGAACTATCTGGCAGCAAAAGGTCAATAAGAAAATGTCACGTAACACGATCTTAATTTGGCCCAAAGTGCATGTTTGTGAGTACAGGTATAAATATAGAGGTTGAACAATATGAGTTGAACAATATTTCTTCACGGATATGCCTTGTCATGAATAAGAATGTCATTACAGAAAAAGTAGTCGTGTAAGAAGACGTTCTTTGACACAGTTGCAGACAAGAACTTCTAGCTCAAAAACATTTAGTTTCTACATCAAGCAAAGCTATATGTAATGCAAGTCAGCACCTCACCCACAGTCATACTGGAGTCAGCTGTGACACTATTAACTGTTAAATCATTATGTTTCATTTCCCATATTTCCTTGTTTGTGAAGAGGCAGAGGTAAGGTAAGGTAAGGTTGCATTGGAGAACAAACTTATTATTTTTCAATAAGTTATGGTTACAAAGTTGCTAGTATTAGAATGTGGATGTCTGCAGTTTCTGTGTGATGCATGCACTTCTGTTGTGTATTGAGAACATGAAATATATGGCATAACAAAGTGACGTTTTGGCTTTCAAAAGTTACAAAAGATGATCATTGATTCAGCAATGTAAGTGCTATATCCTTGGACATCATGTTACTGTGGTCATAATCATCTTCTCCTCAGGCTGCTGCCAAAACTAAGAGGTCTTTTAGGTTCTGACCTTAAGCTGGGGTCACATTCAGGTCCATAATATGCAGGTCCATGCAAGACGAGAGGAGTCTGGTTCAAGATAGAAGGCATTCCCTGCTTTTTATCCCTCTACACAACACCATTGTGCACGGGGTCGGGGGTGAAGCAGCCGTTGGTCTTCCAGCTGCTCTCAGCTCTCTTGGCCTGGGCAAGTTTCTTCCTGGCCTGCCAGTGCTGTGCCAGGGGCTCCAGGAAGAGGGAGACGGAAGAGAGCAGATAGCAGACCCCGGCCAGGTAGAAAGAACAGTCATAGGTCTG
This sequence comes from Gephyroberyx darwinii, assembly GCA_900660455.1. Lineage (NCBI taxonomy): Eukaryota > Metazoa > Chordata > Actinopteri > Trachichthyiformes > Trachichthyidae > Gephyroberyx > Gephyroberyx darwinii. Next base: position 8,452 of record CABFOQ010042190.1, read on the forward strand.
TGTGTAGTCGTACAGGAACCCTGCAAGACACCGACAACACAGAAACATGCGTCATTCATATTTTAGGAATAAACCTCACATGAATGGTGCAGCAATTCCCTTGTTTAGCGCGAGTGGACATTTTTAGCATATGTGACCCCAGTGGGAATCAACCTGCTTATACTAGCCGATGTTATTGCCACACTCCAAAACTTTTCCAGTCTTGTGTTCTGATTAGTACTTTTTTTTTAAACCCACTTTGATATTTCACTTCCCACAGGTGATGAGTGGCCACAGAACAAATGAAAAAAGCACGTATGGCTACACTAAAGCTGCTGTAGAGACAGTTAATAGGCATTTAGGCATCCTGCAGGGAGGAAGCCTGGTCAACAGGAAAGTTAACTTGACCTGTGGCTGGTTCTCAGGGAGGGATCACGGTTTGCCTAACGTCAGTTCTTCCCTACATGAGCAGCAGGGACGGTAAACAGAGCCACATGCTATTTCCGTACCACCCTAAAGGGGGTCATTAGTCATGTTTCGACCCCGAAATCCATAACCTCCTCTCAGGGATTGCCTAACAAAATGGGCAGGGCTCATGTCAATGAGTTCAAGGGAACCCCCCCCCGATGTAGGCCAAATGTTACCAGTGAGGGCAAGAGTTGTTTTTCCTGGAAATACTTCAGAATGCTCAGAAAAAGACGTGGGTGTATATCTATGTGACACATTCTGGACAGAACCTGTTCCATACAAATGTTCCAGTTCGGTTCAGACACCAGTTCATCTGTTGAACAGATGATTGATTTGGTTGATATTTGTGTAGCTGCCTCAGAAACGCCTTGTCTATGCATGTAAGGAATTGGTAACAACCTAGGGCCCCAGCGGACCTTGTCCCTCAGATTAACAGCAACTTTTCATGGCAAACAAAGACAATCTCTCATCACTTAAAACAATGTGACTCAAACCCAGCCCGGAACACAAACGCTGGTATTTTAAGGCTTTGACTTGCCTGTAGGCAGAATGAAATCTGACCCAGCTACTCCTCTATACATTTCATGTAAAAGCAACCCCAAAAGTCCCCGTCTGTGTTGAGGGCTGGACTAACTATAGGTTGTTTTTCTCTGGTGCGTTTCAGTTTACACACAGCATAATCACAGCACGCACACAACAAAAGTGTTGGAACGACCAACCAAAGCACCCTAGACACAAAGATGACAGGTTCCTCGAGTGCTCTCTCAAAAGAATTCTAAATAATTGATTTTTGTCAACACACACACACACACACACACACACACACACACACACACACAACACTGGACACCCACACCTACTCTGGGGAGTTGTCAGGAATTCAGGGCCCCATGAAAAGATATATATCAAAATATATGTTCATAACATATGACGTCACTCATCTCCCACTCACCTGTTTGAAGCCCTCGTGGGAAAGGATGGACACACACACACACACACACACACACACACACACACACGTAAACAAACACATGTGCAAACACTTCATCTTCTATGTCAGACTTTGAAATTTAGGTCATCGCTGAAATCCCAAGCGGTGCAGTGAGAGCATGTGTGTGTGATTTTGTGTATGTGCATGTACATGTATGTGTGTGGACAAGTCCATGACCACATGTTTGACTCCTGAAGCTTTTCCATGACGTGATCCACTCACCTGCCAGAGGAGGCCCTGTGAGGCAACCCAGGCCAACAAAGAACATGGAGAAGCCCATGGAGTTGTTGAGTTTGTCTTGCCCCACCAGATCTACCTGCAGAGGGGAACAACACATCAGACATCAAGCACGTTACAACTTTGCCAAATTCAGTATCCATTAAATTAAGACTGGGCTTGTAATTGTCATCTGATTTTTTATTTTTTTCATTTTGTAATTGTAATCGTATTAACTATTAATTAACTATTTAGTCACCAATAAGATTTAGAGAGAATATAGATGTTATACCTAAAAACCATAGATCATCAGAAGTCATCATCATATCACCTTGATCTCACTGTACTCTAGGATATGTATTGATAGAAATAAATATACATTCGCCTGATCACTGAGAGGTCATGCAGTCAGATGGACAACTGTTAGCATATGCAGTGTTGTTGAACATGTAAGGTTTAGGAGTCCTGGCCTTGTACTTTGTTGATGGGCAGTTTTTTTTAAATTCATTTTTGTGATTTATTTTTCTTGGCAAAGAAATGACTAGATATAATGCTGTTCCTCTTGTAGTTACAGCCTTTTTTCTCTGGCCAGCCAACAGGCATATGTTGAGAAAACCCTGGTTCCCTGAAGACTCCTTGACCCCTATCAGCAGGCAGCAACAAGCTTTTGCTTCCTGCCTCGGAGGGGAAAACTGGTCCAACTGGTCCTTCTTTTCATAGCGTTATTATTGGCGTCCTTATATTTTATGCAAATAATGTACAATATCTTCTGATTGGAAATTGAAAAAACATTTGGTCTTCACATATTCATCTGTCGATTTACAACAGCACATGATCAAACAATAACAAATAGAAAATAGATTCTCATTTGCAGTGTAATTCAACTCACCGGTGACCGGTTGTAAGTGCCCACATGGTGTAAATTAACCAATTTTTGCATTTTAAAATAATAAAACATGCTCAGATGTGAAAATGGTGAAGAGAAAAGAGCTGTCTGAGGATGTCCATGAAATGAAATTACCAAACATAAGTATTTACAAGACTACAAGGCCATCTCTAGAGACTTTGGTATTCCAGTGTCCACAGTTCACAATGTTATGAAGAAGTTTGCTGTTTATGGAATTGTTAAGAATCTCCCAGGACATAGTGGTAAGAGGAAAATGTTTGAGCCATTGAAAAAACACCTTGCATGACATCCAAAGATCTCAAACCTGAAGAGGAGAGGTCTGGGGTAATGGTTTCAGTGATCTTGCCCAGAACTGTATTCACCAAAACCTGATCACACTGGTGATCGTTTATTGCCAGAGGCACAGCACCACCCAGCCTATCTGGCTACACCTTCTCCAGTTGAAATGTCACCACATGTTGCATTGGACTTTTGTTTTCAGGTGAGATGACCTCAAGATACTAGATACTGGATGACTTCACAGTACCACCCATAACGACAGTTACTGACTGACAATATTATATAGCACCCTCAAGAGTCACTCGTCAGTGTTTCAACGATACTTCTCTCTTCTGTGCTTGAGATATAATGATGTAATGAAGCCATTTCACCTTTACATGGAACAAAAAAGTCTCCCCCGACACACAAACAAACTTATGAATGCAGAACATTAGTGTACGAGCTAGGGGCCTAAAGGATGAATGAACTACAGACTGATAATGTAGTAAGATACAGTGCTGCAACTATGTGAAAAGTCAAAGGGCATCAAAGAGACAGCATGCCCTGGACTATATCTTAGGGATCAAAGATCCTGCAACCAGTGATAGGTGGTAATGAGTTACACAGTAACGAGCAGTGTAACAAATTACTATTTAGGTAGGTAAGAAGGTAAGAGGACACAATCTCCATTTTCTTATTTTGGGAGTGGGGGGTAACAGAAAAGTAATATAACGAATAGTGTAAGGAATTACATCTCATAAGGAGCAATAAGTAAAGTAATATTACTTTTGAAATGAGTAAAGAGGAATATATTTCATTTCCATTCACTGCCTGCAACACACAATTGCCTTTGTTGATCTTTTTTTTATCAACTTTCTCAACAGATTTATTCTGCATTACTTTTACTCTTAACATGTACACTTATCATTCTTCATCCTGTAAAATTTTGAAGAAACAATTTCCTTTTTTTCTGGAAAACACAATTGTGTTTGCCTAGGCAGGTATTTCTTTGGCATTTGAATTTGTCAATGAAAATGAAACCCAGGTTAGCTAGTGATTGAGGCGTGTATACAGGAATGGTTGAGTGGTCCCCTTACCAGGACAGGCAGCAGCAGGGCCATGTAGCCACCACAGAAGACGGCAAAGAAGACAGCGTAAACCATGAGCAAGATGTAGGAGGTCGCCAGCGGGGAGAGCAGGTTGACCAGGCCGCAGAGGATAAGGTAGGCCTTGTGGTAGTGGTACTTATGGAACAGGTTCCTGTCTGTCACCCAGCCTGAGGCCAGCTGGGCTATTGTCTCTGTGATACCTGGCAGAGACAGGGAAACAGGTTCGGGGGACGGACAGACAGAGGGAGAAATGGGGTTATGAAGATGAGGTGAGTCCAGGCGGGGCGTGATGGTGGTTTCACTTTGGGTCACATGAAAGAGAAATAGATCATAGTCTCAGAATGTAGGTAGTAACTCCAAAAACAGTGAATCTGAAAAAAATGACTTCAAAGGTTATCTTGTGTCAAACCAAATGTATTGCTGATACAGAAGTGGATAATGTATAATTTAATACCATTTAAGGGTATATTATATATATTATTATTATATTATAATATATATGTATATATATATATATATATATATGGGTTTAGAAAAAATTTAAACCCTTGAGCTTTAAAACCCTTTTTAAACCCTTTACCTCATTACTGTAAAGATCTCTATTATTATTCTTTATTATATTTTATTCTTCCTAGGTAAATACTTTTTTAATATTCTTATATGACACCGCTCTCTGCACCTCATTACCATTTGGTTCTGATTACTGTTTGATCTTATTTCTCCTTAATCACTTATTATTTATTTTACTTGTTTGCTTATTTGTCTTATTACTGTCTTATTACCTTTTTTTTTTTTTTACTTATTTACTTATTTGACTCTTTACTTACTGTGTTAAGTTGAGTTGACCTGAAGGACAAGAATTTCATTACTGGTAATGATGTTTGCATTGTTATCTAGTACTTGACAATAAACTTGAAACTTGAAACTTTAACCATTAAAATAAAATACACAAAAAGTTACTTGTGTTTTGTAAGGCAGAATAGTTGAAGTCACACCTAAACGTACACTGAACAGTTATTATCTAATTGCTCCCGGTAACCCTCATCTCCATCCTAGCCCCTCCTCACCTCCACTGCTCTCCATGTCCTCCAGTCGCTAAGATAATTACATGAAATTAAGTCAGGTTACGTTAGGTGGGCACATGTTTGTGTGTGTGAGTGTTGTGGGCTGAGTGGAGTAGAGAAAGTGAGGAAAGAGGGAGGCACTGCAGCAAAACGGCACAGGTCTCTGCACTGGCATCAAACGTGATGTCTGGCCATGTGGATAGGAAGTTCCCATCTAAACCAATGAAAAGGTGCCAGAAACACACTTTATGTCTGTTTTACAACAGGAAACAGCAGCTAACACCCTGCAAACTACTCACTATGCACTGCATCCCATTCAATTGATTTGCTTTCTGGTGTATTGGCTCCAGTAGGTATGATGACTGGGCAGATATATGCTGCTCTCTGCTGAGGTCAACTGGAATGCGATAGGCGGTGCGGCAACTGCAGTGGCATATTGACCGTTGCAGGAATAGCTACAGGCAGCCAGCACCAAGCCACTGATCAATGAAACAAACCGGTCCCATGCAGATCAAGAGTTGCCCATCCCTTGCTCAGCTACTGCACCACAACTACTACAGGCTGCAGCCATTAACACACTCAGCTTGAACCCAGAGACTTTGTTGCTGAAGCTAATATGGATACGTTTGCATCGATTCATCGAGATGTATATAGATAAAGGTTAGATGAATCTATGTAAAGAAATGATCATGTTAATGGTGATTAACATCAACTAGACCTTCGCCTGATTAAGAACTCAACTCCCTAGAAGGCCATGAATGAAGGCAAAAGGAAATTTTTCTCCACCAAGGTTGGACAGATGACTTGAGGCAGCTGTGCGGTGTTTATGTGTCCTCTAGTGCCCAGAGAGAATGTCCTGGAGTGTCCCCTGCTTGCATACAGACAAGTTGTGAACTTGTTTGTGTATTTTATTCTCAGCAGGTTGCTCCAGGTCTGCAGCTGTTCCTCCTCAAACTCAAACAATACTGTTTGAATATGGCCTCTATAAGTGGCACTTTGGAACAAATGCCTCAGGGACAAGATTAAATCGTCCTTAACATGAAGTCTTGCCCCCCAGCACAGGCAGGTAACAGGTGCATGCCTCTGGCTTTACTAAACCAAAGGGGGTACAAAGCATGGAGCGATGCCATTCACTTTGCTTCAAAGGGGGACATTGAGTCACTACATAAAAGCAAGGGGTATACAAGGCATGTTGGTTTTCCCAGCCTTTCTCATTATTGAGAGTTTGCTGTTGGCTCGTCTCACCTCCTCTTTTGTACACACTGACGGCTCAGTGCTCCTCGGCAAAATATCAGCCACTTCAGAATTGGACCCGGAAAAATTGGGAGCCCCTCTTGTCGCCACGGCAGCAACTTTACTCAGTTAGCTGTTGCCTAGCGACTCCAGTTAGTCCCAGTGTTCGTGGTTGTGAGCTGACACAAGGACTGACCCGGACGATAGTGGCCTCCCTCCGTGGGCCAACTCAATGGGCCTCTGTGACAGGCACTGGGTCGGGCTAGAGAGGGGGACAGCAGGACAGCAGGACACTGGGACGGTGGCTTTGTGGTGTGGGTGGCACCCAGTCTAACCAGCACTCTCTCTCAGCCTCTCTCTCACTCTTTCTCTCTCTCACTCTCTCGCTTTCTTATTACACTGCACATGACGAGAGAATGTGACAGAGCAAATGTGTCCGTGTCCAAAGAATCTGTGTCTGTCTTGCTGGCTTACTGGCACTAATTGCTGGCACGCTGCTCATTTGAGTAGTCCTGTAATCCATCAGGGGAAATTGAGACATCTATATGCTCTGCTTTTTGTCTGACTTCCGTAGAACCAATGACAGATCGGCTTTAAGGCTCCTTTTAACCTCTATAGAATGTATCGTATAGTACCTTCTGTTCATTTCATGCAGCAGTGTTGTTTGAGCATAATCTTTGTTTTGGTTCCCTATCCGTCCATGATTTCATCTCAGTTGTGTTTCTAGTGCAGGTTGCAGTGTTAAAAGCATTTTTTTTTTAATATATATTTTTCTTTTAATTTTCCCATTTTCTCTAGCAGTAGTGGTGGTAATGTTTTGGCATATCAATACTGAATGAGTACAAAGGAAACACTGACAATAATCAACACAGTTTGCGATTATTATTAATTATTAATGCTGACCACTCAAAAAGCATTACTTAAATACTCCTTACAAAGCATCATCACATTATTCACACAGACAGAGGGTGTTTTACACTATGTTGAACACTATAACCTTTAGAATTCCTTAGATTACTAAATATAAAAACCCTTTGTTGTACTATGATGATAGCCTCGGACATGGCCTCTCCTTTTATTACATCCAAGACTGTTGTAACAGATGTTGTGTTTCAAACCATTGATTTGACTTTCAACTGAGGTCACACAATCTCTATCTACTGAGGAGTGATTAGCATGGGATAAATGACAAAACAGATGCTTGTAACTCATAAACACACTACCCCAACCCAGTCTGCAGTGTTTCAATTATTCACAAAGCCGGACCAAGCACTCTTAAAGATTTATATGCACGTGTGTGGTTGGTCAACAAAATGTTAATGCTGCTGTTTTTTTATACGTAGTGGCCTCATCAATGGCATACTGCTGAACCCACCAGCCCTGGCCAGTAGACCAAAGTTCAGCTTTTATGTAAGCACATTCATTACATAAGACTGCAGAGTCTGAGCAGCTCACAAATAATTAATGCCTAGAAGTTGACTGAGGACCTTTTTGCATCGCTTCTTAAACCCAGTCTAAAAAGAAACCTGGATCTCCCTCATCATAATCACAGCGAACATCTCCAATGGGTGCTACATTGAAAGACAATAAAAGCAACCCTCTGTCTATTCAATCGGCACTCTTGGGACAGAGGCAAATCCAAGTCTGGTATGCAAAAAAAGTCACACAAGGTAATAAACTACCACCTCAGTGTATTTAGGAACTGTCATCACAGTTTAATTGTCTAATTAAATCCTTTTTGAGTGGCAAAACACCCTAGTCCAATGATATGATTATTCCCTTTGTTAGAATGGATCCTAATTAGTGAGTGGATACTAATGACCAGTGTGAACCTCACCTGCCACGGAGATGATGAAGGAAGCATCCATGGCATCGATGCCCAGGGTTCTGGCACGGGCAGACAGGTGGAAATAGGGGATGAAGTAGGCCAGCTGGCTGAAGACCAGGGACCAGGTGTAGATGCAGAAGAATGGGTTCTTCAGCAAGGAGAAATCCAACACTTTGGCTTTTCTGACATGCACCTCACCAGGTGTGCTGGCATGGGATGAAAATCCAACGATGGCAGACCCGTTCATGCTGCCATTGAGCTCTGTGGAGCTGTCTGGGGATTTGAGTTTACTTGGACTCATGTCCTGGTGTGGCTCATGGCCATTCACACCATTGAGGACCAGGGGAGGAGGAGGGGATGGGAATGAGTCTGATTTGGACATGCCATTGGTTAAGTGTGAGGAGCCATTCGCATTCAAGCAGCTCTTAGAGTATTCCTTATCTGAGGAACTCTTGAGGGAGGCAGCAGGGCTCTTTTGGATGGGGGAGGAGGTAGGGGTTGATGCAGTGGCAGGCTTTATGTTGATGGGTCTCAGCAGCATCCCAGAAGCCACTAGGTTCAGCATGAGACCCCCAAGGATCAGCATGGCTCCTGCGGAGGACAAAAAGAACACACTCAGCCTCCCCTAGGATCCCAAACCTGTCACCATATGTACTGCATTCCCATATACCCATACAAAATGGAAACACACCAGAAAAAATAGTCTAGTTGTTATACAACTAGATGTTATACAAAAGACCAGTCCCACTGACCTTGCCAAGCATATTGGTCCAGGAGCAGCTGAGTGAATGGAGCAAGGGCGAAGGTCAAACCCATCCCAGAGCGCCCAATCGCATACGCTGTTGCTAATCTCTTTCGGAAGTACAGCGCTGTGACAACTGAGAAGGATTGGTATAGAAGTGCAAAACCCATTCCTAAATGGAATAGAGAAAGTTATAGTCATCACCAAACACCTTGCCAGTCATTAGGATGTGCAGACAACAGGCAATTTGATAACCAAACTTGCAAGCCTTGGTGTAGTTTTAGTCTCAAGGGAAGTAGCAGATTTGTATCCCTTTGTGAGTTTTGCTTACCACATATTTCCACTCACCAACTATCACTCCCATGCTGATGTACAGGAACACCACGCTGGTGGCAAAAATACTCATGAGGAAGCCTCCACTAACCAGCACTGCCCCGGCGATGGAGGTCACCCTGGTCCCTAGCTTGGCACAGGCCACAGAGGCAAAGGGTGCTACAGAGATTACAAGAACCACAATTTAATGGTATGACATGCTTTTCCTTTTTTACAATATTCAACATTATATTACAGTCATTTAGCCAAAGTGACTAACAATACGTGCATTCAACATAGGTAGGCAAGAGAACTACTAGTCACCAAAAATTGTAAGTGCATCCCCTCCATAAATAAGCATCTAAAAGCATAACAGTGCCAAAGTAAAAGTGCAACAAGCAATTTTTTTAATATATAAACAAATAAACAAAATGTTCAACAGCATGTGTCAACACACACTGGAGGAATGGGCCCAAATGGTAAAAGCTAATAAAGCTCAATAATATGAGGAAAGACTCTAACCTCCAGACAGACGCAGACTCGACATGATGGAACCGATCCAGCTGATGCTCTCTGCTGAGCCTCCAAACTCATCTTGGAATGCCACAAAGAAGATCCCAAAGCTCTTCAGTGTTCCCATCACCAGGACGTTCACCTGCAGTCATTCACAGAAACATTGAATTCAAAAATTAAATTCAATTGAATTTCTCAATTCAGATGGAGGCACACATCCAGGGACTTAAGAAAATCAAATGAGCAATACTGGTACTACTAGTACTAGTTAAAGTTGTGTCCTCGTCTCATTTCGACACTTTCGCTAGCTACCTTTCGGTTGGGTAGTTGTTGTAGAAGAACAGAAATCATGTCAGAAAGCATGTCTCCGGACACAGTGACTAGTGAAAACTAGTAGTAGGACCAGTTTGCTCTCTGACATTGGATTGAATTTGTTTGCTTTTCTTAAAACTCAATCTGTATTGATAAAATGGAACGATGGAATGGATGAATTGAGAAAACTACATTTGAAATTAAATGAAGTTACATTAAATTCATTGATTACTTCATCAGATCAGAGATCAAGAGTGATTAGAGATTGTTGAACTGAGGTGGACATACCAGGAAGCAATGCAGTACCACCATCCAGCCCCAACCCCCATCTGGAGGGTCCACATATTGGATCTCTTTCTCTTTCTCCTTCTCCTTCTTAGTGGTCATGGCTTCCCTCCTGAACAGGCTCATCATGGCTGCCTTGGTTTCGCTGGAAAAACAAATCAGTAACTTCAAGAAAGTTGCATTAGGCTGCAAAGCCACGACCATTCTTTTAATTCTAAGCCACAAATCTCCTATAAAATGCATCAAATAAAAGTGAAAATATCTTGCTCTGTATAGCTGTCTCATCTTTAGGCTACTCTGAACCAACTGATACAATGCTGATAACTTGGCTGTTACTACTCTGTTACAACTTTACCTATTCAAACATTACTTTAAGCACCAGTAAATGTGGCTCTAACCTCACTGATCATATAAGCTCAAAAACTAAGAAAATATTTCAAAGAGCCTTTAGCAATTTGGAGAAGGTACAGTCATCAAAGAGTTTTCAAACAGAGTATAAGGTGTCAAACAATCTCAGTTCACTTTAAAGTGTAGATTAGGGGCACAAGAAAATAACCTCACCGTACAACGTTTCAATGACCATCACTGTAACTGATACATACTTCAGTAAATAAATGATTAACCCTCCTATTATCTTTGGGGTCAATTTGACCCCAGGCTGTTTTAGCTGTATAAAACATTCAAAAAATGTAACATTTTACACACTAGCTAACTATCACATGCAATTTTATAATCTTCAAAAAACGTCCCTATGCTTTAGGGCCCTAACTTAACATAACCA
>CABFOQ010042192.1:8801-29480 GCA_900660455.1 Gephyroberyx darwinii
GCTACGTGATCAGTACATTGGAGCTGATGGTAGCAGAGGACTACATGATCGTCTATCTGAATGGAGCCACACCCCACAGGAGAATGCCCGGCCTTGGTTGGCTAAAGAAATGCTATCAGATGATTGACAGAAGGTTGGTCCTGTTCATTTGTAATTATTTGATTTAGCACTTGTTGGCACTGTAGTTGAAAGTTGAATTTGCTCCAAATAGGCTTGGCTTAATCTGTCTACAACAAACCTACCCTTATAACATTTTAAGCTTCAGTATGGACATACATGTAACTATTATATGTGCCTATTACACTCTATTCAGGCTCAGGAAGAATTTGAAATCCTTCATTATCGTTCATCCATCGTGGTTTATCAGGACCATTCTAGCCATTACCAGGCCCTTCATCAGGTAAATCACTCACTTCCTGTTTACACACACATGCAATGTCACAGTTGTGCTTTAAACTAATCACACTTCTAGTAGAGAAGTAGAGCTCTTTTGCCAAATAATGGCAAAGTAGTGTACAGTACAGTATGTGATTGTGCTTCTGTGTTTTTCTGATGTTAAGCAGGTTACTTTCACTGTATGCGTGTGTGTGCGTGTGTGTCTTGCTCTGTGTATCTTGTCACAGCACCAAGTTCAGCAATAAGATAAAGTATGTGAACAGCTTGGACGAGCTACAGGAACTCATCCCCATGGAATACATCCACATCCCAGAGTGCATCATTAGGTGAGCCACATCCTCGTCTCCATTTCACGCCCTCTGAGCCCCAAACACTGCACCACCCCCGCCCTGTTGTTTTATAAATGACTTTATATTTATCTTGTCATTTCAACTCTCACCTCTAGACTTGATGAGGAGCTGAAGGAAGCAGCAGAAAACTCAAAGTAAGCATCGACTCTCTCCAGCCTCTCATTACTTTCCTCTGTGGAAGCAGTGGCCCCTGCCCTCAGTTTTATCCTTGGCCAGAGCGCTCATTTATCAGATGGCTCACTTTCAGATCACAGGGACTAAGTTCTGTTGGACGGGGGCCAACTGGATTCAGCTACGGTCATAATTACAGGAAGAAGAGAGAAAAAGTTGCTAAAGATGCTAAATGCACCCCTCGCAATGAACCTCATTATTGCAACGTGACAGTCTGGTGATATATTACACGATGATAATAGATGGAGGGATGAGGATGTAGAATTCTAATAAGTGACATGGTTACATATTTTATGCTGCACAGCATGCTCTGGCTGACTAAATTGCATCCTGAATCATAAGTTGTATGTGGTCCCAAAATTCACCACGGACCAGTGCATTACATCTCAAAACAATAAATTCTTCTCTAACAATTTCCCTGCTTTTTTCCCCCCTCTAAGAGTGAATAGTTTTCTGCAGGGACCAGAGCCTACAGCAGGCAGAACAGAGTAAGTCCTCTAAGATACTTGTTGATGTTCACTCAAGGAAGAGAAATGGCCTTGTCTCAGTAGCCTGTCATCCACATATAAACACACCCGTCTTTAACGTCTCTGTTTTGTTCTCTCGTCTTCCCAGCAGACCAGCCCAAGCCGGTGCCAGCAGCTCTTAAACTTAAAAGTCCTATAGCAGCGGAGATGGATGGGTTGCCTCAATGTTAAATTCTGTTCCAGGACTCATTATTGTATTGTAAGGGAGAAGCTGCGCAGCAGAGGCAGAGGCATGTTAAGTGAGTGTCACTGTCTGTGGATTAGACATTGGAGTTTAATATAAAAACACAAATTAGTACCTGTTAACACTCAGTGTTAGATCTCATATTAATGGTTGCTGTAACGTCTACCGTAGCTGTTACTGTACAACTGGAATCTCAGATCATGTAGATGACACGACTGTGATGCTTGACAACACCGACACTGTACCATCCTTGACCGCAATAGGGTAGGAAATACAACCACAAGCACTACACAGTGCACTGCGCAAATCCATTCTTAGAAACCAAGTTATAGTGTTGTATTTGTATGCATGAGAAGCAGTGGAGCAATAATAGCACCTTTTATAGGTTACAGGAGTCTCAGTGTATCAGAAGGAGAAACCATTGGTGTGTCAGCAATCGACAATGAAAGCAGAAGTGATATCTGGAAAAAACCCCGTCCCATAGATGAGAAACTATTGCATTTCATCAAGCCAATCTTCTTTCTTATTACTTGTTTTAAAACTGGAACATATATCCCATTAAGTCCCTACTAAGTAGATATTTTCACTTTGATGAGTCAATCTGAAAGCAAGGTGGAATAAGTGATATGTGTCTGTCAGTGCAGAGCATGTTTTCAGATGCATGTTCTGTGAAGGCATTTTGGGTGTGTGTGGGTGTGTGTGGGTGTGTGTGTCCTTCCAGTCTGTGTTTCTGTCAGAAATGTAAACTGTTGAGGAATTTCATCTCTTCAACTTCCCCTGGTTCACCAGGAAATGGCCTCAGAAGAAGAGGGAGCGTCTCTGTAAAGCACAAAATCTTCTGAACATCTGTGTGTTTGTGCATCAGTGCATGTCCCCTCATAGATAATTGATGGTCCTCTACGGCACTGTAAAGAGGATGTGCAAAGGAATTATTGATCACTGTCTAGTAAATCAATAAAAAAAACAATTAAACTCTGAACACTGTTGTGCTGTTTTCAACCGTGGCCTGTGTGTTAGTTGCCTTTAAGTAGGGATTTAATTGCTTTGCTGGTAAATGATGAGTCAGCCAGTTTCCACCTTGTAAAGTCATGAATTACTCACTTCTCCAGTGCAATGTTATGAGACTTTATTTGAATTGAACAACACATTAAAGTTAAAATACAATGACAGCAAACAAATGGAAATGTATTATAGAAAAGCAAAGCAATTTAAAGCGCTACTTCAACACCACAACAATTGCAAAGATGAATAACGTGACTAATCAAATTGACAAAACAGGTAAATCCCCATGAAGGAAATGTTATATATGTGTGAAGTACATATACCAAAGTAGCTTAGAAAATAAATCGCAATCATGTAAAAACAAGTGGCCCTGAAGAACGCAGAACAAATGGAAGCCTTCTGTAACATGTTTAGTTTTGTGAATGGACCACAGTTGTAAAATAGAGCTCCTTATAAATAGCTTCTCATGTTTCATTTGATTGAGCTCAAATGCAGTGGAGGATAAATAAGCATGAGTCTGTCCCTCAGGGCGAGGCACATAAACAGCACAAAGAAAGGCATGAGAGAGAGAGAGAGAGAGAGAGAGAGAGCGAGAGAGGAGGAATCCAGAAAAAGGAGCAATATTACTTAAAGGGATTGTCATGCTTCACCGGAACGTATAGCTCTCGTCATCGTACTCCAGCTCATCCTCGTTGTCGTCTCCCAGCTGTCCATAACGAAACTTCCTGTACACAGTGCCATCCTGGCCCATGTAAACAATGTCCTCATCTTCGTCATCATCGTCATCCTTAATCCCTGAGTGGCTGATGTCAACTAACTGTGATTCCTGGAAGTGCCCGCTGGACGAACCGGCGCGGCCGCCGTAAGAGGTGGAGGTAGAGGAAGTGTAGCCGCCATGTCTGCTGCCAGCCCCATAACCACCGCCGGAGCCCAACTTCTCATAGCCACGGGGAGCAATGTCTGGGGCGGGGCTCTTGGAGCGGGAGTGTCTGATGAGGAAGATGACAGCCCCCACTCCCAGCACTAAGAGGATGGAGGTGGTGATGAAGACTGCCAGGTTACCCCTGGCCTCCTCTTCCTCCTCATTCCTGAAAGCAAAGTTGGTGCTGAGGATGCACTCCCCTAGGGATCACACAAAGACATGAGGTTCAGACACAGAGGTGGTGGTTGCTTTATGTACTGCATCAATATACAGATATCATTTCTATTTGAACGGGGACCTTCATAATAGCATGACTGCAACCTTTAGCACCTTTGTGTTTACTACCTCTCCGTATCCCCATGTCTATTTATTGTATGCTTTTTATTGCACTTATTTATATGTTTTTATGACTGCTGTTCTTATCTTGCACTTTAATGTTTTTTAATTTACTGTATTTATTTTTTGAACTGAGCTGATTAAAGCCGAAGGCAAATTCCCATTTTGAATCCAACAGACAATAAAGTTGAATCTTGCATCTTGAATGATCATACATTATTCAACACAGCAGAGTTTAATCTGCATTTCATTTTTCTGTAAAGAAGAAAGGCTGATAAAAGGAAAGGGAATGTCAATGTTGTGCTTGAACATTTTTTATCTTGTGCTTCACTATTCTACCTCCATTCCTGTGATGCGCTCCAAGCGAGATGTTTTTTAACACAAGTCTACACCCTACCTCGGGTCTCAGTGCAATTACAACAGTCCTGCTGCTGTGTTGTGGCCTCAGTATCAACTAGAATCTCCTGCATGGCTGCCTCCTCCTCTTCTGCAGGGCCCTGGTGGCGGCAACATTGCAGACAGCGCCCTCCGGCTTCCAAGATGGCCTGAGCAGGACACATAGTGCAGTTGGCTGGGCCGGGTCCCTTACACTCCAGACAGGAGCTGTCACAGTCCTCACAGGCGTGGCCTGAACCCTGATGAAGGAAGAGAAGAAACTGATAGGAAAATAGAAAGGCTATATGTCAAGGCACAGGGTTGACGTATACAGTCTCTACTATAACTATGATTGTTTTCCCCCTAAATTATCCATATTGATTCTTATTGATTATTGGATTCTTATAAATGATACACTGCCCTTTTGTCTGCTTATCAAATAGTTCTAGTTTGAATCTGAAGCCTTGCAGCATGAGCCAGGGGAGTGATTTGAAAATCACGACACAGTAATAATTTTCACACTCCGTTGTGTGAGACTTGAGAAGGTGTGTGCCATTGCTGCTGGTACATTATGTCAGTCTGACATTTGTGATACTCCGTGACTCAAGTGTCTGGGGCCAAAAAGTTTGCAACAATCCATTTAGTGAGGTAAGAACAGAGAAAGACTTTTCTTGAACAGTGTCGTTGGATGTGGTTACCTTTATCACAGGATACTGGCCGACGCTGCACATAGACTCACACATGCCATCTGAGAAGGAGTATCCCACGCGGCATGAATTACAGGCCTGGGATCCTTTTCCTGCAGAGACATGGCAACACAAGTTTAGATGAGTTACTTAGTTGAAATATGTATATTTCTTTATATTTTATAGACAATTAAAATGTATTTCACCTCATTGTGTTGGACTATATGTAACAAAGTAAATCAATACATAACGGTATTTGCATTACACCACTTTTACACTTTTAGTCCAGCAGGATCAATCAATCTGATCACTTGAGACTTGTTTGAGAAAGAAAGCACATTTGAGTGTGTGTTCACGTGTGTGTATATCTGCATTGCATTAGGATGCTGCTGAGGGGACATTCGCACCTGAGCATGTTTTGCAGCTGGCGTGGCAGGACTCACAGGTCCGGTGCACAGTGTCGTGGTAGTGTCCCTGTGGGCAGGCGAGGAGGCAACGGCCTTCTTTCCGCAAGTAGAGGAGGCCCAGAGCGCAGCTCAGACAGCCGTCCTCCCCGCTCCCGTTACACTCGCCACAGCTCGGGTCACACCTCTCACACATTCTTGAGGCCACGTTTCCATAGTGACTACCAGGTAGACAGGGAGAAAGCTGTGCTATGGAAAGTATTTATGCATGATAAAGTAGATGTGCTATTATTGTGTTGTGTGATTTAAGAGTATGTAATGCTTGTGTGTGTGTGTGTATTCTTGCACAAAGGTCTGAAATTATTGAGGGTGACACGTCACAGGAATAAATAGCCTTTGTGACAATCTGTGTCCCTTATGTGGTCTCCCTGGGGTATTTAGCTGCACATCAATTTAACGGCACATTAATTTAACTCTCTCAATCACTGCAGCACAAATAAAATCAAGTCTAATTAGCATTTTACAGGGCACACGAAGGGCTATTTAAATCTCCAAATTAGGTTGTATCTCTCCACTGTGCTCCGACTAACTAATGCAATGCATTGACTTAGTGTCCACAATGACAGCACGTAGTACTTCTAAATAACAGCAGCAAATAACTTTTGAGGACAAGATTGTCTGAAAGCGCATAGTATGATGGATGATGAGCACAGTTGGATGGGGAGTAGGCTAAATTACCTGTGTTGGCAGATCTCCACACACTCTTTGCCCTCTCGAAATAGGTGGGCTTTGCAGGTGAGACACTCGTGGCTGTGTTCTCCCATGCAGGACAGACAGGCAGGGTGGCAAGCTTCACATTGCTGGCCTGTCTCATCCTCATAATAGCCTGTAGGACATTCATCCATGCAGGTGCCATCTGTACCAACAAACACAGATGATCATGCCACTGCACAAATATGTGCACATGCACACATATTATGCCAGTGAGAGCTTCAGAGAATACAGAAGCCCTATAAAGAATGGTTTCAACTCACTGAGCAGGAGATGTTTCTGGTTGCAGCTCAGACAGTGTGTCTTTCCGGGACCTGAGCACTGGTGGCAGTATTTGTGACAGGGGTGGCATTCTTCATTCGGGTCTGCATAGTGGTGGGAGGAGCACTTGTTGGCCGGCGGCCCACAATGGCCACGGCCATCTAGCCTCTGACTGTCTCTGCAGCTGGTGCATGAGCCAGCATGGGGCCCAAAACAGGTCAGGCAAGATACATCGCAATCTGGAAATACATGATACAATGATACAGTCCCACTTCCAGTGACAGAAATGTGCTTTGTGCTATAATGATTACTGATGATGTACTCATACACACTGTCAGTGTCGTGTGGCCAGATGAAATCTTCAGGTCAGAGATTCTATATCACTTCTTAGCGATTGTGCGGTTAGAAATACGCCAACACACGATGAATACCTGGTAGTTTCTACACAGTTGATCAAGCAACACTGATATCTGTTAATACTGTGGTTCTGCGGACGACAGATGGATTTGTGAAAGTAACTCTCTCCCAAGTTGAACTGTGTTGTGCTGCTGTGAAAGTAATTAGGCACCTTGACATTCTCCTGTCATGGCGTCCCTGTAGGTGTGGGCGGGGCAGCGTGGCAGACATGCCCCGTTGTGCAGAGTGGCCTCAGGGTCCGAGCAGGCATCGCAGTCGTCGTCGTCCGTCCCATCGCACAACGCACAGTCAGGGTGACAACGCAGACACACCCTCTGCTCTGTGTCCTCAAAGAACGTCTCAGGACAGTCTAGCACACAGAAGCCCTCATGGAGGAAGTGGTACTCCTCACAACCTGCACAGAGAACAGCTTTAAGCCATCAGTAGACTTGTGACATGTCTGTCAACAGCTGCATGTAACGGCAAGCACACTCACGCCTCTTGATTGACAATCGGACTTAAAATCGGAATATTTTTACTGTTATATTGTGAGTTAACACTAAATGACTAGTAATCACTGGAATGACACTTAAATTTGATGATTGAAATGACATCACAGTTGCAAACAAACAAAATCGCAAATTATTACATAGGGAAGTAATACTGACTTGACTCTTTTACACATATATAAAAACACTGACACAGTTGTGAGGATGAATTTAGCAGATATGCTTCGGAAAAAAAACACAAGCATCAGAACTCCCCGGTACTAATGAACTTAAGACTGATAGGACCAGAGGGTGATTGAGATTGAGTGAGCTGGGATAACTGGATTTGTCCTTTGTATCTATTACTAGCTTGCAATATATCTCAGTACCTGTGCACTGTCCAAGTGAGGTGCACTCCTGGCAGGCTGAGGGGCAGCGTTGGCACTCCCTGTCCTGGACAATGTGTGATGGAGGACAGGCCTCCACACACTGGTGCTTGTGTAGGAGGAGAGGTTCCTCACAGCTAAGGCAATGGGTGGCATTCCCCCCACAGGACACACAGCCTGTTGCACAGCTACGACACACCTGTCCCACAGAATAACCCCTATGGAAAGTAAACCAGAGAGATAAATAGACACACATGCACATACACACGAGCCAACACATTGGGTTATGCATGGATAAAAAAGCAAGACCTACGCACAGGCACATGCATCCTCAATGGATACATCATGTTACCTCTAAATTAAGCATTTATGTGTTCAAAAAGATGCAATTCCAGATGTGCAACTCATCCCTTAAACTATTTCCGAACTAACAATGATCAATTTCCAGCTATAGATGGAGCATATACTTGTCAAATGATGAGTAAATACATTCAAATGTGAACAAAAACAATGAAATAATGATAAGATTGAGCCCTGACCTTACACACTGTTTGACACACTGTCCATCCTGCAGGAATAAGGGAGCCTTACGAATGGTCTGACAGCGGGTGCAACGCTGAGCGTCTACACACTGCACACAGCCCTGAGGACATGCCTCACACACACCGCTCAGCCGACTGGCAAATGAGCCCATCGGACACTTTGACACACATGTGTGCTGCATGGTCAGGAAGCGCCCTGGGGGAGAAACGAAGAGTAAACATGATCAGTGCCAAAGAGCTAGATGTGTGTGTGTGTCCATATGTATACATATGCAACATAAGTTATCTCGCTTCCCTCGGGAACTACTGTTGAGATGCCCTTAAGCAAGGCACTCAACCTCAACCCCTCAGACTGCTCTAGTGCAGCTGCTCAGTGGCCAACAGACTGTGGATCAGCTCCCGGGTGTGAATGTGTGCAACTGCGTGAATGTGAAGGAGGGCATTACTGAAAAAACATGTGCTTAGTCAACTTTCCCTGGAGAAGTCATAGTTTAAAACACTACAGAACACACACACACACACACACACAGGTGGCCTCACCATGAAAATATTTGGAAACTGCTGTTCCAGGCCAAGCTCAAAGAAGACAAAGCAACTACCTGGTCTAACAGACGGACAGACAGTGAGAGGCAGACAGACCTCTGATGCATGTTTCACACTGGTTCTTCTCCTCTCCAGAACAGGACTCACAGGTGGGGTGGCAGGCCACACACTCCCCATCATCTGGAGGGGAAAACAGGACAACAGGACAGATAGATACATGATAGAACAGCAGTCATAAAGTCACTTCTCACTATAACACGTCATACACATAAAACAGAGGGAGATTCAGCATCAGCCAGATGTAGACTTTTAGTTTGCTCTTCCGCTTTACCTCTGCCTACCTTTCCTTCCTCTGCCTTTAGTTTTCTCTTCTTCTCACTACAGCATATTGGTCATGTACAGCAGCGTTACTGCAAGTTCAGAAAACAATTGGTGCTCAATTGGATGGAACATCGTCTTGTAAAGCCTGTCTGGCTAATACTCTAAGATGTTGCAGTTGTTGAGCTGCCATAGCCTTACTTCTGTGCGTCCATCTTAAACCATGGTTGATGTAGAAGTATTTATGTATCAGGTGTTTTCATGTATCCTTGTGTAGAATAACATTATGGGCTGTGAAAGTCTCTTGACAATGTACTGACTAAGTGCCTGGTGTAACATAGGTCAATTCTTATTAACTACACCGAGAGGGCCTGTAGGAGAGGCCTCTCCCGCGGGAGAGGTACCGGTCCCATGATAGATAGCCCTTGAGACTTTCCCACTCCCTGCTTACATTAATGAATAGAATAACCTTGTAGATGTTTTGAAACTACCCCCCTTCTTCCCAGCTTTATAATCTCTGTCCTGATGCCTTCCTGGCAGAGATCTGAATACCATACCATTTGTGTACATCTCTCCTGAGCACTCAGCTTTTGTGTTAATAAAGTAATTCATGACTCGAAGACTCTTTGTCAGTGTCTGAATTTATTCAACAGTTGAAGACCTCCCACTTATTACCAAGTTTTAAGGTCTCTCCAACTAACTCTTCCATCTCCTACAAGGAAAAGGGAGGAAACTGAATGTTCAGCACACACAATCAATTATTTCAAAGTCTATATCTGGCTGGTGATAAATAGTCTCCCTCTGTTTTGAGTACAGGTTCAGGTAAGGTGCCACACAGACCAATTACCCTGGAAGATTTCTTTTCTGCCCCCGTGAAAGTACCCAAAGCCCTAATTCATTACAGCCAGACAGTCGGATTAGTGGAATACAGAAGTATAAGTCTCACCGCTGAGAAAGTTCTTAATAGAGCAGACCTCATGGTCAGACACACACTCTCCGTTTTCTAGCTTCTTGCCCTCCTCACAGGACACACACTCGTCATCCTCCGGGCCATTACACGTCACACAGTCTGAGTGGCACTCCTCACAATCGTGGGTGTTTTCATCGCCGTAGAAACCGTCGGGACACGCTGTAACACACGCCCCCTCTGGAACAAAAAGACAAGATTCTCTACTCTCTGAGGTTAACAGTAAACAGTAACACCTAGCCAAACAAGTACACAATTTTAGCTGTGTGCACTTCCATACACACTTATGCACACACACACCACATGCACAGACACAAACCAACATGAATGCATACACACACACACACACGCACACCAGTAAACAATGCTTCATGACTTCATGACCAAGTGGGACAGCTTCACCTGATAAGAAGAGGTCAGTCTCACACCAGTAGCACTCTTGTTCATCACAGTGCACACAGCTGTCATCACATGGAGCACAAGCCATCTCCTCTTCCACAGTGTACGTCTTAACTGGGCAGTTCTTGTAGCAGCCATCCTGAAAACTGATAACAAAAGCACCAGTCAATACCTGCAGTATTCCCTCGCACAAAAAAACAAACCTCCTCTTGCAGGAACAGTTGCCCGTTCACTCTAGTTTGGCAGTGAACTGAAAGGCAGAGTGAGTGCAGAGAGGCAAGATCACACATGGGAGAGCGAGGGCACACAGCCTTACTTGTAAAAGCCCTCAGTGCAGGACAGGCAATGCCTAGGGTTATCTGTTGAAAACAGACAAACAAACTCAGCTCTCCTTTTAGGCAAAACTACCACAAACAGCCCTTGAACATGGTTGGCAACACACCCAGAGAAGAGTCTGGTCTAGGCAGGATTCGTTTAGGGAAAACTTTATTGTGTTTACTGAGCTGTGACTTACATAAGACACACTTCCTACAGCCCTCCTCGCAGGCCATGCAGTCGTCATAATCTGGATCCTCCACCTCCCCTGAGAGAAAGAGACAGTGTGAGAGAAAGATACAGCGGGAGAAACAATGAGAAAAAGAAGGGGAGAGAGAGGTGTGGGCGGGAGGGACAGGTGTGAGACAAAGCTTTCCAAGGTCAGCTCTGACACCGTGGTACTGCATGACATAATGGAAGTAAGAAAACTATAACGGCATGACCTCGCTCACCTTCTCCACACTCCAGTTTAGCACACACTCCATCAGAGAGGTAGTAGGAAGTGTTACACTTGAGGCAGCGGGCCGAGCTAGTGCAGAGCCTGCATTGGTCAGAGCAGGGCTCACAGCTCCTCTCCTTGGTGTGGTAGAAGGCCTCGGGACAGGCATCGACACACTGGCCTTCATACAGGTAACGCTCCATTCCAAACTTATCTGAGGGAGAAAAAGCATATCAGGGATCTCTTTTAATCTTTCTTTCTATCTCTCTCTCTCTCACACACACACACACAAGGCGATTTACGTATTTCCTGCTCACCAGTGTCACAGCTCGTACAGTTGGCAGCCCCTACATCTACACAGGTGGCACAGGTGTGGTCGCACAGGTGGCACTGTCCACCCGACTGGTACTTCCCCTTGGCACACTCCACCACACAGCGACCCTCATCTAGAGCCCTGCACCGGACAACAGCATCAAAACAGCATTCAACCACAACGCCGCTAACTCCTTGCATGTAGCACACGTGCCAAGCTTACATTGCGGAGGTCAGAGGGAGGAGGAGGGGGAGGTTATGGCAGCTATGTGTAACCCTTTCAGTAGTACACAATATTTTTAGTCAAAGAGACATTGGGTTGTATCTCCCTTCTGACCTTGGTGCTGCAAAGCCAAACCCAGCTCACCGTGAAGAAGCACAGCTGATGCAGTCCTCACTGTGCGGCCCCGTGCACTTCAGACACGTTGCATCACACGCGCGGCACTTCTCGTTACTGTCCTGGTACTCTCCTGATGGACATACGTCAAGAGAACAGAGCTGACTCATCATCTCAGGCGTAGAGGTAGACTGTAAAATTAGATGCTGATGAATGGATGACAGATATAGACCAAATAACCCCACAAACGCTGCTGACGTATCGCTGACTGCTCATCTGAAGAGTGACAGGATAGTACATATGTCTTAACAAATGGAATAGATATAAAATGTCCATAAAACAGCCCTGCTACTCTCAGTCACCATTCAGTCTGTTGTGAATGTATGACACTGATTCAGTTAAATAACTTTAAAAAAAAAAAAAAAAAAAAAAAAAGCAAAAACACAATTCATCCAGGTTGCATTCTGTTTATATAGCTGCCTCCATTAGTACCAGTAACTTAATATGTAATAGAGAAACAATTTGGCTGACTGACCGTCTCCACACACAGTGCTAACCACACACACTCCCTCCTGGAGGCTGTGACCACTGGAACAGCTGCTGCAGTTCCCCCTGCTCAGCCCCACACAGGTGACACAGCTGGCGTCACACCTGAGGAGGAAAGCACAGAGCCTGAATCCCTGCACGCGCACATACACTCACACAAAACCATGCACGCGCACGCACACACACACTCACCAGAATAAGGCCTGTCGTCAGCAGATAAACAAACCACCCACACCTGAACACACACCAGTGAGCTAACCTCCTACATATCCTGTGCCCATCAGCTATCTCTGGGTTTGGCTCCGTGGCATAGAACCCAGCACTGCAGGAGGACACACATCTCCACTCCTCCATCAAATAGCCTTCTGCACAATGATTACATGCCTCCACACCTGCACCTGATGTCACACAATGCAGAAATGTACACATTTATCATGCAGATGGACATATTTACACAAAAAGAGTGCTGCAAAACAGCAACGTCTTGTCATGTCTTTCTATATTCATATATCTATATTTTAATACAGGTTTGGTACAGTTCATGACCACTGACCCTTAACCCTTGACCCCTGACCTCTGACCTCACCTGCACAGGTAGCACAGGCCTTATGGCATGGCTTGCAGGTGCTCTCCTGCTTGTCGTGGTAGGATCCTGGTGCACAGCTCTGCTGGCACCGATTCCCCTGCAGACTGAAGAGGGTGGAGAGAGCATGTGGCACCGTGACACACACAGCCAATCATGTGACACCATGAAGATGACTCACTGCCATTAGACTGCAGGCTCAGTTTTCCAACCCACAGCACACCACCACATGCACTTTGTGAACTGACTCAGTGAACACACTGTATTCCGGAAACGTCCAACTCAACATTATAATGAATTCTGCCGTACAGCTTTTCTATTTTCTGTGATGGCAGTGCAGCATGGGAATCAATAAATATTTCTCTTTGTTGCATTGTGTATGGCACAGGAAGCAATGCAGTCATTCACTATTACTGTGATATGGATGCAGTGTTAAAATGATTGGAGCTTTTTCAGAGGGAGAGGGGGAGAGTATGCAGAGGGGAGAATCAGTATTCTCAGTGGCAGGAAGTGAAGGAGCAGTATTTACCAAGTAGTTAATTCAAGCATCATCAGAGAATATGTTTCACCTTGTGCCTGGTTTGCATTCTGTGCAGATGCTGTAGGAGGTGCACTTCAAGCAGTTTTCGCTGCACTTTCTGCACGTATTTGAATCTGTGGGGAAATCAAACCATACACACGGCATACACATCAGAGCGATTAATCACTGACACGCACACTTCAACTGCAGTTACATAAACAGACTATTCATTAGCAGGCCCTTATTCAGTTGTCTTCAAGCAGCCTTTCTGTAAGCATAGGCATGGATCCCTGAAGGTTCACCTGAGAAAAGCACTAAATAATTAAATGTGATCACAAACAAAACAAGCTTATGAGACAAGTACACAATGTAGAAAAGGCACAAAGGTGACCCCCAAGGCCAGAAATCCAACCATGGTCAAGGTAGTAGTTGTCTCCACAGCTAGCCGTGCAGGTATTGGCCCCCTCAGTCAGGTGATGGCCAGCTTGACAGGAAGTGCACTGGTCACTTCGACTACCGGTGCAGCTCTCACAGGAGGAATAGCACTTCTTACAACGCCGGCGGTCACCCCAGAAGCCCGCTGGACAATCGGATACACACATCCTACAGGATACATGGGATAAAAGGATATTCGTGAAGTATTAGTGATGATGTGAGATGCCGTATGCCTCCATAAAGAAGTGCGTGGCCATGTGCGTTCATCAGTGACACGAGATTTGCGCTTTTTTCGATTCTTCATGCATGCAAGCCCATTGGAATTTTATGAAGCATGGCTTAGCACGATAAGGTGATGACGCAGCTGTGAGATTAAGCATGTGGACTAAATATAAGATACTGATTATTTTTTAATTGCAAATTTGTATGTGCCATAGGCTCTGTAGCAACAGTATTAACAGTATTAACATGTACTCTACACGATGTGCGCTCATTCTAACCTTGTGTTGTTCTTGAACTTGAGAAAATAGTGTAAACACGTGACACACTGCTGGGGGCCAGGCCCCTCACAACCATCGTCACTGCATTCTGGGTCGCAGGGTCCTGGAAGGGCAAATACACTCAAAGTCAATACATTGTCATGACAACAGCGAGAAAGTAATTCAGATTCCCTCTTCAATTCCCTGTTCAGATGACAATACCTAAACAGATTAAACTCTGAACTGGAACAAGGAGCAGTGCCATGGTGCTGAGTAGGTGACTCACCACTGTATTCTTCAGTGAGATCACCGCCGCTATCCATTGGCATCTCAGCTGATCGGGCCTGCTCACGATGCATTGCATACGGCTGCTCTGAGGTGCCATAAAGCACCAGGGACAACTCCTTCAGTGTTCCTATACAACAACAGAGAAATAGAGATGCTTTTCTCAGGAGACCTGTACTGTAGTTTAGCTACTGTTCTAGTTGAGCTTTGATGTGTTTTTCCCATAATACTGAGCTGATACTCAAAGAAACAGCAGACCTAGTTCAGTGTTGTGTCTCCTCTGAGAGGGAGTATCCTGGATTTCCAAACTCCATTCCCCTGCTGCCTCCTCTCCCCAGCAGTGGGTTGTCATGAACTCCCAGTTGTTAAATCCCTCAGTGGAGTGATCTAGAGGCCTGAACCAAAACACCGCCACACCGTCATAGTACGACTGAGGAGTCATGATGACTGCACACTTATTTTTGTAATAGCTGCATATTATATATACCCCTGAAAATTAAAAAGCCTTGTCATGCTTATTCCATTGTTTTATATAACAATGCTTACAAAAATTAAAGATGTCTATCTTGTAGCTAATTCTGAGCAATGCTTATTTAGTTGAGCGTCCACACATTATTTTCTGGGATGGTGCATTGTTCTGTGTTACCTGTTAGCTAGCAGCTGAGACACGGTGCCTGAAGGTGATGTGAGCGTGATGGAAAGGTCGCCACGATGACTGTGAATGATGGTAACACGGACAATGACGTGCTCCACATAAACAACATGCTGCAGGGGCTTACCAGAGCAGCCTGCACTCTCAAACACAGACCTCAGCGCAGAGCCTGGACGAATAGGCCTGTCGCAGGACGGAGAGGCAAAAAGAAAAGGGAGACACAGTGAACGGCAGAGAAATGAGAGGAGGCAGAAAAAAAGAAGCACACGAAAGAGTTACGAAGAAAAAAATATATATCACCCATAAGAGTGGGCAAGTAAGAGTGGGAGAGAAAGGCAGAAACAGAGGGGCTGCCATAAGGAGAGCAATCAAGGGAAATCCTGATTCAAAGTGGAGATTGCTTGGCAGGCAGCGTGGTTGGAGCGGTACCTGCTGAGCTGGACGGGAGCCTCCTCCTCACACATGTGCTGCGGAGGGACTCGTCTCCACTGCACAGCCTCCTTCACCATGCTCTCCGCATCCAGTAGGCCAAAGCCATACAGGTGGCTCACTGAGAGACAGACCCCCACCCCCACCCAACACAAACACACACACAAATACACACACACACACACCATAAATGGATTAGCGAGGACATAAAAGTCACTGAAGCTTATAAGACTTCAGACTCCGGGGACTTTGTAGGCGTTTATCACTTTTGTGCTCAGAATATCTCATTAGTTTATATGCTTGCTGTTTTATAGTTTTACTAGAAACTGCTGAGAGAACATTTACCAAAATATGCTTATCTAGCCTATCTTACATCTATATCTGAGCTCATCTTGTTTATCGCAAGGTTTGATCAGATTAGAGACAAAACGCTATCTTTATATTGTTCATATTCTTTAAGCTATTGTTATTTGTAAATACTGAAAGATAAAAATATAGTCATGTGGAATAAATGAATACCCTTGTATCCAGCCCCATTTAAGTGCCAGTCAGGAGCGCTCAGATGACGTGCCTGTGATGTTCGGACAATAATGTGCTGCACATCCCTCCAAGTTAGCAGGGGGCTGGGGAAACAGACACAGACCAACTGACTGATCATACCTATTGATTGTAATAGTGGATATGTATTGATTTGGCGTGTGGGGGGAACTGGTTACTTGGCATCCAAAGCAAGAGCGATGACTCCTGCAGCCATGGGGGACGCGACCGAGGTCCCTGAATGATCCCTTTTACAGCCCTGCTTAGGAGCCAAGGTGACCTGTCAGGAAGGACAGCACATCTTCTTGTTATCTTTTTACTGTTTAAATGTCTTAATAGCACATTCTTCTGCTCTGATGAATTCCCTTCATGGAGTCAACAGTGATCATTGTCATCATTGTTATTATTATTATTCAGTATAACCATATTATAGTATGTGGTTGAATAATGCTCTTTAGATCTACCTATAACATGTTATACAGTATGGCCCTGCTTCACTAAAGGCACATAAAGCACTAACCTCCAAAATGGCCTGCTATTTTCTAACCATGTGAAGTGAGTGGATAATGGTACTTAATAGTGCTGGATTTAACCCTGTGGTGGTCATGTGTGTGTGTATCTAGTTTTTTTGGTGACCTTTAGCTGAGGCCCTGCAATATAGAGGTAGCATTTTATTCACTAATGTGTTATTATATCAGATCCTTACAATTATTGCAGTCGAAAATAAGATCTTTTGAAAGGTTTATTTGGCACTTTAGATTGGCTGCTATCATCAATGCAAGACACAGACATTATTGGCAGTGTAAGGATAATAAATGGAGGGGAATTCCATCCAAGAATATCTCTCTTCCAACAAGAAGCTGAAATCATTTGGTCATACCGTCTATGGTTACATGCCTCCTGCCTCCAGTTTTCAGAATATTTATATAGGCCCTCCTGTTTTTTCTCTCCTTTGTCAATATAGGCAGCAAACATATCTTTATAAACATTTGCAATAGGCTATTCATCCCAAATCATTTGCAATTCAATCTGATATCCACTTCATGCGGCCAGCTTGACAAACAATGGCAATGTGCCTTCTGTTGGGAATAGGTGCATGCAGCCTGGTCAAAACCAGCGCGCAAAATGCTCTTATGATTACACACAACTGTTTAAGAGTTGTTTTAGCCATTCAAGCATTACTTAACAAAGTGGTACCTAGGGGCAACCACCCCCTAGCATCTATCTCACTAGCATTACAGGGAGTTTCTGCAGACCAGGTCCTAATAAGCCATGAAGCAATCAGGAGAAGCAGCCACGGAACTGTTGGCACTTTAGGCCAGGCAGTACCAACTATTCTGGGAGTGGATACACCTGACCCACAACATCTTTACTTTGCATTCTCAGTTTTAGCACAAAGAGTATTGTTTTTAGGTGTGATATCATTGGATCCAGATGGTTTAACCTATTTCATGAAAGGTGAATTACAACTGTGTTGCTGGTCAGCTGGGCAGTGGTCTTTTTGGGGAGCACATGTGAGCCACAACTTGACTTGGATAAAGTTCTCAGTGAATAAGATTGTAAATTCAGCACTATTATCTTGCACAACTCACCCATACAAAACAGTCTTAGTAAACAATGTTATACTGTTACCCTCAGAGCATTTGTATCCACCAGGCTTTACTCACCATCCTGGAGCTCTCTACCTCCCCACCACTGTAAGCTGTCGCCAGGGTGGAGGAGCACTGCTCCAGGTAATCTGGTCTGCCTCCACCCTGGGTGCTGCTGCTGATAGAGATAGTGTAGATACTGTTGGTGTAGCCATCACAGGAGCAATGGTCGCCTGCACGCCCTCCATTCCCCGACGCCCAGACAAAAACAGAGCCCCTCCCATACCTGCCCTGAGATTAATGGGGGAAGCAGACAGGAAGGATTAATTTATTAATGATAGTTACATATTGATAAGGAGATAAAGATAAGCCCTAGAAGTAAATATACAGCCGCAAGTAAGAGACACTCTCATAAACACACACTCTTACACACTCACTCACACAGACACACCCAAACACACATACACTCACAAACATGCACCCACCCACACACACACACAATCGCTCATACTTTTGATCTCTCTAAAACATATACACACAAACACACAAAACAAACAAACTCTTCATTCTTTCTTCCTTCCTTTCTTTTTTTCTCACATGCACACAAAATTTCCTCTTTTTCTCTCTCTCTCTCTCTTTCCCTCACTGTTTGAATCCCGTTGTGTAAAGCAAGACGAGCCAGAGGCCCAGGTCCCTCCAAAGTGGTCCCATCATCCTCTGGCCCCCAGCTAGCTAGGTAGATATCAATATGCTGTGGTCTGAAGCTCAGCGACTGGGCCTCCACCACGTCTGTCACATCTCCATCCAGCATACGGATGCCTACAGATACAGGAGGGAGGCGGAACAATAATAACCTTTTGCATTCATCATATATGTTACACACCTCTGACCTCCAGGAGCCCTTCAGCCTGATAGCTTCATGCCGTCACTTGGGACTCACCGCCTATCCGGGCATGGAAGGAGACTCCGACCGTGCACTGAGAGTTATTTGCAGCTGCAGCAACCATCCCTGCACATTCAGTCCCGTGGCTTCCAAGAAAGGAGGGAAAGAAAAGGGACATGAGGGTAGATGCATATGCATGAGGAGAAGACAAGCTATTTGTGTTACATCAAACCAGTGAAAAGACACAATTCAGACTGGTGCCTATGCATATTCATATATGCATGTAATTACTGAAAATTGAAAGCATGCATTAATTAAAGTGGTTCTATAAAATGATGACGGGGGAAGAGATACTGCAACACAAAGAGCAATCAGTGTTATAGAAATAAGAAGTACTGACTAGTTATCATAATTGGAATCAAACGGAGAGGGGTCTTGGTCTTTTCCATTCACATCATAGCTGGCGAGAGGGTCCTGAAATAGATGGGTAGTCAGTAAGAGCAAATAAGGAAAATGCCAACGGCCATCAATTTCTATTTCATCAGACAAATCGCAGAGAGCATTATTCACCAGTCAACTAGACAGTAAAGTGGATCAGACATTTAATGTCCATTCCAATACTCTTAGCTGACCTTTCCAAACCTCTGGCCCAAAAGCTCTGCCTGCAATATCTGTCTCCGCTATGCACTCTTACACTGAGCGCTCTGCCAAATTGCTTATGATTAATGTCCCCTTCCCGAGGAGAGCGTCCCATCTCAGGGCACTTACATAATTTGGCTTGAGATCTGGGTGCTCTCTCTCAATGCCATCATCTAGGACAGACACCACCACACCCTTCCCAGTGTACCCTCTCCTCCAGGCCCCCTCGATGTTCATGTGGGACTGGCAGCCTTTGGCGTCATCACTGCAGTGCTGTGGAGCAAATAGTGGAACATCAATTTACCCCTTGGGAAAAAAGAATAAATCAGGCTCTATTTTAGGCTCTGTCTGTCTGGGTTTATGTTTCTGTGTTCATGATGACTTGAATTCAGCAAAGAAAAAAAAAACCTGACTCACAATGTACCACAGGCTGTTCCACTGTGGGTCATTGAAGTACAATGTCTGGGTGTGGTTGGATTGGAGATGGGTGGTGGGAGTGTGTTTGGTCTTGATGTCAATAGAGTAGATGTGACTGGCTCTCGAGTTCCTCTTGGCTCTTCTCAGGACCACCTGCTGCTGGAGCCACTCCACCTTAAGGTCAACACACAGGTCAGTTATATGGATTTGTATGGTGTGTAGTGCAGACAGGTGGGCTTACATGTTGGCTGATGCAATAGGCAGTGCGTTCCATTATGAAAATGAAGTCTCAGCATCTGTTTGTGGGTGTGTGCTTGTGCAGAGTCGGGGGGGAGGGTATATAGGTGTGTGTGTGTGTGTGTGAGGGGTCAGTGCATCTATGTGTGAGTGCATTTGTGTCTGGATTTGGGGGAAGGGTGGGTTGTACTGGCTGTCATGCAGCTGATTAATAATCTAGGAGAGTCTCCAATACACCTCCAGTTGTATCCCGTTACCGTACCTTGGTCTCCTTGGCGATGCGAACAGTAACCTCTTTGTTGGACACAGTGGACCGTCGCACTGTCCCGCTGTGGCGAAAACTATAATAGTGCTTCAGGTCTCCAATCTGGCAAAACAAATATCAAATTGTGTAAAACTCCTTTGTTTTCAAGTGAAGGTGTGCTGCTCATCCCACTGTGTCGCTGTCTAAATAGCTGTTAAATTATGAAGCTGCCGTCGGTATCTTTCATTAAGGAGGCTACCTTACACCAGTGATACTTTTTCAGGCAAGGGCAACCTGAGCCACAAGACTCCAGTCGGACTGCTGGTGCACTGTGTGAGTGTGTGTGTGTGTGTGTGTGTGTGTGTGGGGAGGGTGCG
>CABFOQ010042192.1:29500-42743 GCA_900660455.1 Gephyroberyx darwinii
TGCTCATATGTGTGTGTGTTCATGTGTGTGAATAATACTGCCTGACACCCTGGTTTACCATAATGCCATGACGTTAACAAGATTATATCTAAAATTTCTGGTGCGCGCTAGCTAGTTTATCACCAATAAAAAGGGCGAGAGGTAGTTTGCAGTGAAAGATAATAATAAATGATGTTCCTAAGTTATTCCCAGATGATCTAATTTAAAGTTGCTCCTTGATTTGTGATTTCAAATGCATAGGGCCTTTTTGGTCTGTATCAATGAATCCAGGACCTCTCAGTTTCATCACAGCACCTATGCTGAGGCAGGATGGGTGGTGAATTTGATGGGTCTGTGCTGTGGGTCGTGAATCTACAAGGTCAGCTACTTGGTTAATATTATATGGTTGGTAAGAGCTGAGAGATCAAATGTGATATTTGGCCTGGACAGACAGCCTTGACTAATTCTCACACACTGACTAACATCCGGACAGGCTTGTATTGTGGGTAGTTACTGACTTGTGCTCCAGGAAGCCACAGAAGAAGTAAGATTGTATGAGATCAGACTTGGGGAATTGTTTCACTACATGTAATTAAACTAGCAGTCCAACTACATTTTGCAGTAGCTTGGTGGTAGCTCAACAAAATTCAAGATCCAATAGTGTTTTAGAAGTTTATTCTTTATTTTGTCATTTTGAGGCATAGTCAAATACTGCAACTACCAACTACTTGGACTATAAAATGTTCATAAAGTTTGATGTTGGCCCTTATTTATTTAAAGTTTACCTAAATCAGAAAGTTAACATTATTTTCTCTGAAGAACCCACAGTGTGTTGTTTGGTTTGGATTTAACTGTAGTCCTTTGCACACAGGTGCCTTGGTGAAAGTCCTTGCACATTTTCATGTAATGAATTTAGCTTGTGTTTATGTGCGGACTCTAGTATACCATTCCTTACACTTTACTTAAAATAAAATAAATTATCCTAATGAGTGGTATTTTTTGCAGTAGTGTGATTTTCTATTATATGACATTGGCGATGTATTAACAAAATATATTATTATATTTCTCTTGAGGTTAGTTTTGCTGAAGTTCAACTTCTTCCAATGTGAAGTAGCTGGCAGCTTGTAAAACCTTACTTTCCCCAGCACTGCAGAAAATATAGCAGGAGACAGTGAAAGACACTGAGATGATAAAATGTTGACAAAGGACCAGGGGTGTAACGGCTCAGAGCATGCTGCATATCAGTTAAGGTTTGTCATGGGCTTGTTTATTGTGTATAGTCACACTTACCTGACCCATATTTGTAAATCCGTATTTCTCGGCTGTCCTGTTAACCGACTGGTGGTCCCCGGATATTCTCATCGCCCAGTCGTTGGTATATATTGTTGCATGACAAAACTGGAACAGAGTACCCATCCACAGCGCCAAAAAACAAACCATTGCTGCTGACTTGGATGCGTTTCCTTTTACTTTGAAGCTTTTCATACGCTTTCCCTGTACTCTGCTCTCCTTGTGAAGTTATTTCTCATAGCGAGAAATTTTCCACGCACTGAAACTTGAAAAAGTCCAGTCCAGCCTTACAGAGATTACGTTGTAGGTCAATGCGTTTTACCACATGCTCTGCAGAAACGTTATTTGCCGGCTGAAGCCGTCAAGACTCGCCTTCACAGGGATCTAGTAGCTATCAAATTACTACTTCAATATGGGACCCAGGGCTCAGCTATAGCGTCCTTTATAAGGAGCCAACCTGTTGTGTTGCAGCACATAATTTCCTTTTGTGGTGGTTTATATGATAATGTTCAGTTGCAATTTACCTTGAGGTTCATTAAACACGAGTAAACCTTTTTATTTCGTTATTTCTCATACAAATTTGCTTAACTATAAATAACTATAACTAGTCCTATAACAGAAGGATATGAAAAGTATGAATTATATATATACACACAATATCCTATATTATAGTGGTATCATAGGAGTTAAAAAAGACACCATAAAGTACCATACTATAAGGTCACTATATACTCACTATTGAGTACTATAGAAACACTAAACACTAAATCCTTATAGGCTATTATAGGAATACTATAGTGATCTTTACCAGGGATCAATTATCAGGCGTCTTTCAAGCTGGCAACGTGAGGAGCTAACACATGGTACAAAGAAATATTCAGCACAGAAATATTGATGCTGCCAGTATTGACAAAGACGGGGGAGAAACGATGATGAGCACCTGAAGGGTCATGAGCCAGATGGTCACAGTGTGTGTGACGCACGGCCGGCAGGCAGACCTCTAATAAAAAACTATATTGGTCCTAATAATGTTTAGAAGGATACTATGCACATATCACAGTAAAACTATATTAGAGTGTGAGGATATTAGAGGATATTAGAGTGATAGGAGATAATAAATACAAAACTCCCACTATTATTCCCTATAGGAATAGTAGTAATATGATGATGATGATTTCAGTTCTGAAAATGACAGAGATCCTTGAGCGGAATATCCTCTCCGTTAATTGTGCTACTTGTTATATCTGGTAGCAATGACAGCAGCACAGGCTTATATATAGACAGTGCAGCTGCACTGGGGCCCAAGGCTGGAAGGGGCCCATCTGATACGGGCCCCAATGGCATTTGATATGGGTCCCTTTGACTGCTACTCTTACTGCAGCGAAGTTACCCGTGTGTGAGCAAAAGAGTACGTTTACATAAGGTATATTATCCGAGTAGAGAGCCTATCAGCTTCATGGACCCATCACATAGCAATTATCTTGGTTGCAATGTTTTTATTCATGTAAAATAGTGTGGTGCAAACATAAAACTATATGTTTATTATCGTATATAAACTATGAAATGAAATAACTCATTCCTTTCATATTATTACTATTTTCAGATATGCACAGATTTCTGGGAAAGTTATCTTCATGTTGTCGCCCAATTACTGTCAAGTCTCTATTTGATCTTGACTATAGCCAGTTTAGGTGCAGAATTTGAACGTCAGATAGCTAGTAGATAGCAAGCAGCTACGCCGTTCAATTTTTAACACAAGAGTCACACTTTGTCTCGGTCTGTTGCGGCCCTGGTTGTAGCGAGCTTGTTACACGCTCGCTACAATTCATTTCATGAGTAGAAGAGGTCATGTGTCAGTCCTTCGCTCTGACAATGGCACTAATTTTGTTGGGGCTGAGAGAGAGAGCTGCACCAAGCATTGGAAGATTTGGATCAGTCCAAGATCAAAGAGGCCATGATGAGAAAAGGGAAAAAATAGATTTTCAATACTGCAGCTGCATCTCATCATGGAGGCGTCTGGGAACGTCAAAGTCGTACTGTTAGGAAGATTTTAAGTTCTGTATGAAAGCAACAAGTACTGGATGATGACAGTTTGCAAACAGTCTTGTGCAAAGTTGAAAGCATTATCGGCATCCAACCGATCGACGGCTTCCAATGATCCGAATGACCTTGAGCCACTGACCCATCATCTGTTACCTGGAGACGCTGGACCTGACCTAATCTCGCACGGGAGGACTCAAGAATCTACCTCACAAGAAAGGCAGAAATGGTCCATGGCAAAAAGAAACCAGGAGATTGTTGACTACTCCGCCTCACGATACCCATGGATGATCACTCACAAGGATAATGCCAGACTCTAAGGGTACTATCTGCAGAGCCTACATTAAGACAAAGGCAAGTACACTGGAGAGGCCTATCACAAAATTTGGAACTGTTGAACTGGACAATTCATCCACTCAGCAACGAGGACTCATTGTTCATTAAGTACCTACCCTTTCCAGTTTGAGTCACTTTAATGTGTTTTGTTTTCTGACTTCTCACTTCAGGGCCACTTTAATAATAACCCCACTCATTTAATTGAACAAAGCAAACTCTGACCATATTTTTGTGACCAACATGAAGCTGCATGTTTCTTCAATCATTTCAGTTAATTGCTGAGCTGTGACCAAAGGTTTTTGTTTGTCTGTTCCTAGTAGGTCTAGGTAGTGATGATGAGCATGTTTGTGAGTGACTGGCACGTCGGAGGGGGATCATGTTGTCTTGTTGGATTTGGGTCTGTCACAGATACAGTTTCGTTTTGAAGGTTTTCACTCTGGCATGCATATTCATCATCACCTGTTTGCATCCCTGCAGTTTCACATTCAGGGCATTAAGATTCTCCGTTTTGTCACACAGAAAAGTCTAGCCACATAAACAACTTTCATCCTCAAGCTCAGTAGCAGCTTTCCCCTTGCCGGGAGTCGGCGCAACACTTTTCCTTGGCTTAGCCAGAATAGCTCTGACTGAAATGGCATATCTTTAAACTCAAATATGTGTCATGGCAAGTGAGACACGCAGGCTTTTATTTGCATTCAGCACAGACTTACAGATGTACTTGAAATTGTTTGCCTTTGGCATTGACTTTGCCTTTTTAGTTATTTTGCTACTTTGGTTGCTAGGTGCCAGTGAGGTGTGAGTTCAGCTGTGTTTGGAGGTGTTTTGGAGGGGCTGTGTCTGTTTAGCACCTACTCCACTCTATGTGACAACTGGGACAGAATGAATTGTCAACCCACATTCATATGCAGGCCTAAATTTGAGCTTGACCCACCAAGGCTTAGTTTTCTTGCAATTATGAAATCTTTTGTCAGAATTATGACTTCTGTGATAAAGATCTTGTAAAAATGAGGAAAATATCTTATTTTGAGAAAAATATCTCATAATTATGACATAATTTCATATTATTGTTATAAAGACCTTGTAATTATGGGGAAGTGCACTTTCATCTGTGCAGTAGCCAGCTTGAATGCATTTCAGATGCATGACTTTATCTGTGAAGCGTGCCATATTGACTCAATTGATCCTGAAGGAATAACGCAACATCAAGTAGATCAGAGTGTGCTTTCCGCCTGAACAACCCTAAAGTCTTAAGATGCCTGTGCAAAGTGGATAAACTAATGACAATACTATCTATCTAATACCCATCTATCCCCAAGCCTGCCTGCATGCCTCAATACCCCTCAATACGTCATCATATTTTTTAATAAAACAAGATCCTTTTGTGTGGATTATGTGCACTAGAGAAAGCAGGTCTTAACTTTTCATCCTGTACCATATTAGTGCATTATTGTGTACTCTGTGCTGTACAACATTGTATTGTGTAGAGAAATGCCAATGCCTGAAAACAAGGTGATAGGGAGAAGGAGCACGAAGATAACAATATACAATAAATGAGACAACATGTCAACATGGATATATTTTAGTAGAACCATTGCCTATTTTTCATTACATTGGACCAAGACTATAGTAAAACTTAGCTTAGTATCATAAGCACATTCCATCTCCTTTTATTATTTATATATATATAATTACATAAGTCATGGATAAACCTTGTAGTTATGTATACAAAATAGCGACACAGAATAAAACAAAACATCTGTAATCCTCACAAAAAGATTTGAAAACAAATTTCAGATAGCAGCAACATTATGCAGACCTGTTCATATTCTCACCTCGTAATGGTTTTCCTTCCTCTGTATAGATCTGGTCCATTGTACAACTTTCTTAGCTACAATATGTTACGGAACTTACAATGTGTTTATTCTATGTAGGAGCTGAGTCTTTAATATCCACTGACATCGTTCTTGAGGCGCAGTAACTCCAACTGATGCTACAGCACTAGTGGTATAATTATGTCACTAGAGACCTATGAGTGTGGCAGTTACATGAAGTTCATAATACTGTGATGCATATTGCATGATGTAAGAGGGGGCCCTACTAATTAACTGGGATTATAGGTATCAATCTCTTGTTTTCACTGATCCACTGTGAGCTGTTGATTTGATGCTGTGGGAAATAAAGCCAGCTCAACAGCTGATCACTTCTGAGAGAAGGGAGCGCTTGATCCTAAGAAATCACCCCTAAGACTTCAAACAAATTGAACTTTGTATCAGAACAAAGAGAGGCATTATGCAAAGTAAGCACCCGAATGCTTAAAATAGCAGAAATATGGCAATTCTCATGGGTGTAAATATCAATGTTTAAATTGATTTGACATGTAACGAACACTTAGGGCAATTTGCAAGAAAATAACAAGGAAAAAACGTTTTGGTTTCTAACAAAATGTCAAATTTTGTTTTTTTAAGCCATGTAAATGATCAAGGACCGGTTCATGACGCAATATGCACACAGTCTTTCTCATCTACTCCACTATGGAGTAGAAAACAAATGGGATGAAAGCTAAACAAAACAAAGAAAAGCACCTCTCGGCAAAGCAGTCGCAGAACTTTGAAGTTATTTAACGTGTCCTCAGAGAGACTGACTTTGATGTTCAAAAAAATCCTCTCAAACAGTGACAAATTCCCCTGAAAATAGTTGTCAAACTGTGTTCCTGAGCACCTTGGCTGCCCTGCGGGTAGCACTGGCATGAACCCTCATATTATTATTATTTTTTGCTCAAATTCTCTCACTGTTTTATAGACTCTCATTGTACGCTGCTGCAGTTGTCATGTGTTTTAACGACTGAAGTTCACATTTTGCTGTTTTGTCTGAAGATTTGTAATTCTCAGTGTTTGCAAACAGAGTCATATCTGCTGCTGTTTTACTGCATTGCTCCTAATATAATAATGCACATTTGGGCAGTCTTTTCTAAACGTCAAACTTCAACGGTGCAAAAACAGTGCAGCCTATTGACAAATTCACCACACCTGGAAATGTAAGTACTGTCACCTAGCCAAGCGAGGGTACTGCATTGGAATGGAGTGTTATTGCTTCTCGCATTGTGCTGTGTGCTATCCAACTCTATTTCCTCCCTGAGCTGGAGAACAGTGATTTCACAGGCCTACAGTATATCTATATCCTCTGCCCAGCCAGGATGTATTTACATTGCCTGATTAATGCCGTGGCCTTCTTTGCATCGGTGACAGTTGTGGCAGGCTAGAATTTAGCTCATATTTTATTAAGCCCATCTGTAGCTGAGTTGACGTAGAAACTCGGCAGGTCGTCTTGAAATTGGTACTTTTTAATTCATTATTTACCATTTCCCAGTGACACAGACACTGCTGCGGCACTACACATGTAGATGTGACTGGGATATGTGCGATGCCTTTGCCTTTGAAATCTCACTGACTCTCCGCCAAGGCAGCTGAGCCAGGAGATGTGCCCAGGAACTGCATTAATCTCTCCAGTCTCAGCGAAGTTGACTAACTTTACTGTGTGTGTGTGTGTGTGTGTGTGTGTGTGTGCGTGTGTGTAGGTTTTGATGACACAGAGGCGTATAGAGAAGTTGTTCCTGAGCCAGAGTCAGTGGGAACATGGGGATGTGGGAGTCCTCTGTGTGAAGGGCAGAGACCAGAAAGAGAGGAGGCGTTTGTTTGAAAAGCAGCAGTTTGTTCTTCAGTTTTTCCTTGGCTTCCTCCGAGGGGGTCATCTCTCATGTGAGCATCACTTGCATGTCTGGAAGAACCTTAACGCTCATGATGGATAATGAATAGAATAAGTAAAACATATTTTCACTCAACATTTTATGTAATAAACCAAGTAAGACAAAACACATATTTAGTTGTAAATGTACAAGCCTGTGCTGTATGCTAGATGTCTGCAGCATCTTCTGATCAGATACTTCTCCTTGTTTGTCCTTGGCCAGCTCCTGCTTTGATTCCTAGCTGTGAGCTTCTGCATACAACAGCGCCCTCTGCCTGGACCATTGACAGTCTGACACGCATGCCTTCACTGGCCTTCTCTAACTGTTTGGAGTTGATGGGCCATGACTCATTCCTGACATCCTTCCAACGCACCCTGCTGCTCAAGAAAGTCAAAAAGGTGAGATTCTGTTGTAGTCTAATTCAATCCACAGCGAGGAACACCATTCACATCAGATACATTTAATTCATGGCTCCTACTGTTCAGAGGAATTTCTACCATTTATACCCCTCCTTAACCCATGTGTTAATAGCTGCCCTGTCTTAACTGGGTCTCTTTGGGATTGTGTGTGTGTGTGTGTGCGTGTGTATGTGTGTGTGTGAAGGTGTATGGCCCCATCTCCTCGTTCTCCCCGTCAGTGATCTTTCAGCTGGGTGGACTAGCGATAGAGTTGTCAGTGGAGGAGCTGGGCACCCTCCGTTTGACTGAGCTGCGCAGCATCTCCGCCATGGGGGCAGTCAGCACCTGGAACAACAGACAGGTAGCAGCTTTACATGACATACATTGCACTCGTTTTCTGAAACAAAACAACCTGGTACTGTGCATTCCTATTTGATACATGTTTTAATGCACATGATACTCTGTAAACTGCAGACGTCTGTAAATCTGTCAGTTGTCAGCGGAGAGAAAAGTCAATGGGTATTACCATGATGAAGACGCTATATCTTTAGTCTTCAGTATGTTCTATTTGTATTATTCTTATCTGTCCTATTTATGTCCAATTCTTTGCTGCTCCAATGACCCAGTTTCCACTTGGTAATCATTACAGTTACATGTCTTCATTCATATCTCATCTTAAAACGATATACAGTTCTACAAGTAGCACTGACATACTTTACAGGGTGAAAATCCATGTGAATACATCCGTCACAGGATGAAAGATGAAACATCTTTTTTGTAGGTTCAAAGAGCATGTTTGAGCACAAATCTTGTTTTTCTGTATCTCATTGCCCGATCGACTCACATTCTGTTTCTCTTTCATCTCAGCTGTCTGTGCTGTTTTCCACCGTGTTAAACTCCACCAAGCTGAGTCCTAGCCAGCTCGATTCCAGCACGCTGGTGGCAATGGGGCACATTGTGTGTGGAGCACATACCACAGAAATGCGCACATTCAATGCTGTGGAGTTCAGGTGAGAAAATGAAAAACATGTCAATGACGTGTCTTTGAGCCCTGGTGTATAGGCTTCAGGTATCCTAGTAGTGACAACATTCAATCATTGTATTATGAAGAACATGAAGAAATGGCATCTTTCCTGTCTAATTCCCCCCTTTCTTTTCCTCTGTCCCCGTTTTGACTCACTGTCTCCCCTTGGTGGCTACAGTAAGGCAGTGCTGTGGCTGGGTCAGCTGAGGCTGTCCTGTTCAGAAGAGCAGCTACTGGCCCTGGTTGGGCTCCTGACCCACAGCCTTGCATTTGGACCCACAAGTTCGTGGGGGACTGATGTCTTCATTGAGATTGGAGCTCTGGCAGGTATGGTGCATTCACGACAGACGTTCACTCTCTGCATCACTCACACTTGTGGAGGTTGGAGCGCTAGCTGATACACTTACTTGCCAACCCTCTTGATTTTCCCAGGAGATTTTCATGTCCAAAATCTGCTAATTTACTATATTTATTAAAAATAGTACCACAAAACATCTAGGCCCTACTGTCACTGCTGTTTCCTAACAGTAAGCAAATTATATTACTCCAAAAATGTAGTCTCTATGGTTACGTTATTAGTTCAGTGGTCGTTGGAACCAAACTTGTGTGTACTGCGAAAAATAAATGGTGAGTTAGAAGAAAAATAAATGCCCCTGCAAGTTTCAGTCATGAAACTGACGTGGAAGGATAGATGTATACAAGAAATTAAAAGATATAGGTGTAGTTTTTGTTTTCATTGTTATTGAATATATAAAACAATCTCCCAGAATGCAGGAAATAATGTTTCTGAATCTCAACAATTTCTGAGGGAGGACCCCCAGACCCCCAATTTGGTTTTTAAAATCTCCCTATTACTGGACTATCAAGGTTGGCAAGTATGCTGGTACATAATTCAAAAGGCTTGACTCTTTGACAGAAAGTTGCCATGGTTTCTATATTGGGATGGCTTGCAGCCCTCTGTCTGAAGGTTTGCTAAATGTGATTTGTCTGCCCTCTGCACAGCTGGTCTTCCAGATATGTCCATGTCAGCTTTGGTGAAAGACCAAATTGAAGGAATCACACCCATGGCTGTCTCAATGATACCACCTGAAAAGTTTGCTGTAAGTTGTATTACTATTATTAATTGACACTGACTTGATT
The DNA here is from genome assembly GCA_900660455.1 of Gephyroberyx darwinii. NCBI lineage: Eukaryota > Metazoa > Chordata > Actinopteri > Trachichthyiformes > Trachichthyidae > Gephyroberyx > Gephyroberyx darwinii. The sequence goes on from CABFOQ010042192.1 coordinate 39,450, forward strand.
TCCCCCAAACTTAACAATACCCATAGGGTCCTATGACTAGAAGATCTCAGACTTCCATAAAGCATATTTCTATTTTCTAAAGTCCAAAATGTCTTGTTCTATGTTCGTATTTGAGCATTCATCTTGACAACTCCTCATCTTTTCACTCCCCATTTCTCCCATGTTTCTGTCCACTGCATCACATCCTCAAGGTGGTGTTTGACCAGCGCCAGATCAGCATGTTCTCCTATGAGCAGGCTGTTGCAGTAACGGCTGCCCAGCGCTCTGCCCTCTCAGCCATCCAGCAGACAGCTCTGGCTATGGTGCTGACACCCTGGGAGGACAGGCCTGTGGACTTCAGAGGTACACTGCTGAAATTGCCTCCTGACACAAAATTCATATTATTTGTATGATTTTGGACAGTCCACTAAAATTAGCAAACAAACAAAACAAAATCAACAAATCAAAATTTACACTCACACATGCCATCGTCTGGGAGGCTGATTTCATGGAGTCGCACAGTTTGTAAGCGGTTTATTACATACTAGTCCTTAATAAAGGAAAAGAAAGTCACACTCTCTTTACCTACTTACTGTGTTTGTGAATGAGGACGTTTCAGAACGAATACCTTCATTCTTACGTGCTAGTTTTCTGTGAGGTTTCAAATTGTGTGTCCACTTTCTGTAATTGGTCTTCCATAGTAGTCCTAACAGAGGGCATCATCAACATCATTCTAATACGCTTTCTTCCCTCGACTCTCCTTCACTTGGACTGATATGCACATATGATATGCAAGTACAAAGCTGTTAAACCAGTGGCCATTATATTTTGCATAGCTCTACATTTGTATTTGTTTCAGTACAGTATCGTCGTGTGCCTGTGTCCCCAGGGAGGTCGTCAGGGCTGGCACTGAGCCCCAGTCCTCTGTGTCTCCTGCTGGGACTGCTGATGCTGCAGATCGTCGTGCCCTGCCCTGCCATGCCCTGATCTGCCCTGGCAGATGACCTCTTTCACCCCTGCTGGACCGGGAGAAACCTCTTCCACCACATAACGAAGGTGGTCTGATCTATCTGTGCAATACCGTATCTCTTTGAAATGAGCAGCACTTGAGGATTTCCATTTGTTTATGAGTTTGTAATTTATTTTGTTTATCAGCCCTCAAGTGAGTTGTAATTTGTGTAGCTGTCTCTTTTACATATCAGCATTCAGCACTGAAGGAACCAAAGAAATATTATAGTGTGATTTCTGTGTAACTTAGAAAAGAGATAAAAAAAAAAAAAAGATTTACACAGTATATAGAAGTACCCAGTGTGTTTAACCTACAACTGCAGAATTATTTTCATTGTACTTAGGCCTACATTTTATTTTTGAATGAACACTGGCTGTACCAATGTAGCCTACTCGGGGATGCGACGCCATACCCAGAACAGAGAGCAAAATAGTTTAAAGATTAAAAAAAAAAAGTTATTATGAGTAACTTCAAGCCTCATACAATATTGTTTTTTTTTTTAGAGGGTTAGGGTTAGGGTTAGGGTTATTAACATTTTTGTTAGTGTGAGAGCTGTAACGTTTGGTATGTTTCTATCTGTCCATCTTGTTTAGGTATCTTACTACATAAAGCCTGATAACTGATCCACTTCTACTGTTCTATGAACTACTGGTGTACTTCAGTGTATTGTTGCTGTGAGTTTTGTATTGTATTGTTGTGCAAACATTCTGGTATGATAAACATAGCCTTAAATTAAACCTTTCTGCCTATGTTTGAGTCTTGTTTTCTATCTTTACACCCATGAACACTCATTGCAATGGTTCAAATTGTTTTCTCAAAATTCACGCTGAAAGTATATTAATGTTCATATAGGTTACCTCATGTGGGCCTACAGCTCCCAGCCAGAAAGAAATCTGTAGTGGGCTTGCTATAGTTCAAGTTGCTAAAATTAGCACCACCTAAATGTGAAAGGACTGAATCAGCATCACACGTCATCTGCTTTGAGCTATGGTTATTTATGATAGTGTTTCTGATTGCCCTGATTCACCCCATCTGTCTTGAGTGTATCTCATAAGAGATGCCCATTGCCATTGGCCAATTTTAACAACCCATATTTCTGTAGGTATAACCCCATTTCAGGTGGATGGATGTATCCAGTATGACAATATAAAATGCACCTGATATTTGCTCACTATATGTCATATAACCTATATAACCTTTATATAACAAGAACATCAATAACTTTTTGATTATTACTGGCATCTTTGTACACCAAGCCAACAACCTTTTGGCTTGACATAGTACTAGTAGTAGTAAACATAAACATAGTAACCGGTAGTAATAGTAATAGAAAGAAAGAGGTCAGAGTGAAACTTTACACATGGTATTGAGTGTTTTTTTTGTATTTCTTAGAATATTTAGTATGAAAATTGAGCATGTTGGAAATTTTACACATGCTTTAAATTGGAGATTTAATTGGGTGTTTTCTACCAATCCTGTAATCTGAGTTGTTGTATTTAGCTCATGTTATTTAGCAGTACTTTACCGCCCACCTGGGCCCTATTCGCTTTTCTTAGAAGAGTTCTCCAATTTCATCTTGGACTTAGTGACCCGAGCTGATAATATTCTCATCATCAGTGATTTTAACATTCACCTGAATAACTCCACTGATCCTCTCAGTAAGGCCTTCCTAGATCTTATTGATACTTAGAGACTGACTCAGTCTCTTCTCAGAGTAAGGATAGACCAGTTAGCTCACCCTAGCTCAGGTTCCTGCCGATGGATACTAGCATCCTGCCTACATGTTCTATTCTCCTGGTCTAGCTGTTCCTGTCCACTGACGCTGGTCATTATTTGTCTGTGTGAGTGAGAGTGTGTGTATGGGTGTGTATGGGTGTGTCTCCTATCTGTTCCAGACTGCAGCTCGGCAGAGTTGGACAGAGTATTTGGGCAGTGTTGGCACCTGCGTGGTCCGCTAGTCCTCCACTGACTGAAGTACTGTTTGCTGTGATGCCCCACATCAGATCTGGATGTCCCACCATAATAAACTTTTATGCATTGTGTATACTCTGCCCAAACCTGGCATCTATTGCACGCCCGGCCGTCCTGGTAAGGGGATCCCTTTCTGAGTAGCCCCTCCTGAGGTTTCTTCCAATTTTTCCCTAAAAGGTTTTGTGGGAGTTTTTCCTTGTCCTCTGTGAGGGTCCAAGGCTGGGGGATGTGTGTACTAACCATTTATTGTTTCACATGTTGGGCACTGTGAAGCCCTTAGAGACTGTAATGGTGATTAAGGGCTATACAAATAAATGTGATTTGATTTGATTTGA
>CABFOQ010042194.1:0-15158 GCA_900660455.1 Gephyroberyx darwinii
GGGTGTGTGTGTGTGTGTGTGTGTGTGTGTGTGTGTGTGTGTGTGTGTGCATATCTGTGCATGTGTGCATGTCTTTGCATGCATGTATGTGTGCATGCAAAGACATGCACACATACCTGCATGCGTATGTATTTGTTTTTTGTCTGTTTCTATGTGTGTGTGGGTGTGTCTGTGTCTGTGTGTGTGTGTGTGTGTATCTGTCGATCTGTGCCAATTGACTTTAACAACCTGTGAGGAACACAAAACAAGTGTCAGAGCCACCACTGCCTAATGAAAACCAGAGGAAAATCAGAGGAGGCAGGCAGAGGATTTGTCATGCTGTTGTTGCAGGCTTGGGGAAACAGACATTGTTATTGTGATCACATTACTAATTCATTACCAAGTGCATGTTGAAACTCTGTGAGGATCTGTTTCCCTGCATTATTTATGTATTTAGGTGGCAGGATTTCTCTTTTTTTCAGTATTAATGCTTGGTTGAGCATAATTAGACAAAACGTTTTAATTCGGGAGGCTTTCAGAACAACATCAAACCAAATATCAAGCACTGATGTGGATTACACGTCTGCAAGATGGTTTTGTCTTTCTCTTCCCCTTTTTGTTTTGCTTATTTCAACTACTACTTGGCTTGCTCCGTCAAGTGCGGTTTGAACATACATCACTGAGCTCAATACATCTATGAGGTAGGGCTCTAAACCCAAACAGGTCAAAGGCTGCTGAATGAGGAAACCAGAGTGAGGCGTCACGGTTGGTAAGGTGAGGTGCAGCAGCAGGCCATTCAGTCTGGCTAGGCAGCCTTTAGCTACGGACACATGACAGCCCTGCCGGAAACGTACATCACAGAGCTGCTGAAGAAGAGAGAGACATCCACTGAGAAGTTTCACAAGTGGTTGCACTAGTCGGCTATTGTAGCTTAAACCTGACTCGAAGTGAATTTCTCTCGGCTGCAAATTCCCAGACGGTTTCTACAGGCACGCCTGACAAGTGGCGTGGAAAAGAGACGGTGAGGATGGAATATGTGCTAGCGGTGCAAAATTCTCATCACTACACGTCAGCTGTCGAAAGAGACACAGTGTAAGTTCCTCATTGTCACTGCGCTGAACTTGTTATGTTGCTTTGCTGTGTGACTTTTGCAAACCACAGCACTGCTTCCTTGCCCTGTGTTGTATTTTGAATAGCCTTTTGCTATTTCAGAGTTTAATTTGAGGTTTGCCTGTAAAAGCCATCTCTCCTCTTAGGATTAACCAATCTTTCTATTCTGGAAACACCACTTTGTTTACACTGCAAAGTGCCCATGAGCAGTGTGATTCATATATATTTTAGGACCCATTGTTTGGGAGTGAGCGTATAAACAAGTTTTTGGAACAGTTATTACACTCCCTCAAAACTGTCAAAAGAAAAAGAAACATCTGTCTCTCTGTCTCCTAAATATTGACTGCTGGTTGAGCAGGGGTGTATTTAAGCTCAAAAACTAAACCAGGGGAACTATGCTTGCAAAAAACAGGAAGTTTCAGCACTCTATTGCATTACTATGCCTCTAGTTCTTGTTTGTGTGCATCATAGCTTCCTGTGAGCCTCTCTTCAAGACATCTGAAACACAATTCACTCTCAACTGCCATCTGTTCTGCTGCCTCCTACAAGCTGATCACTATTAAGTGGATAGTTCCCTCCAAAGCTGTGTTGAGGTTTGAGGAAACAGTTGTGGTTCACTGACTTCTTCATTCATCCTCATTGTTGTGGGAATGTACAATTGTAGTGGGGTGCTGAACACTTTTCATTGACTTTTATCTTTATTCCCTCCAATAATTAGAATAACCATTGTGGGAAATCTATTTTCTGTTTCTCTTTGCTGTCTAAGGGTTTTTCCTGTTTTTTTGCAATATGCTGTGATTGACCCGCTGCTAATTCACTTCCCTGTCGTCTTTTACTAATCGCAAATCTGCTGACACAGTATTCTCAGTATTCTTCTCAAATTCATATACTCCTCGTCAGTCTTTCTCTTATCTCCCTTGATCCTCTGAAACTTGTGTTTTTTAATACAAAACTCTCCACGCTTCAAAGGGAATTTGAGTTTGATTTGTTATTTTACCCCGAGGATAGATTAAATCAGTGTAAAGATAAATAGTCTTTGGAAACTCTTGACCCGAGTTTCCACTCTGTATCCTCCATGCCAATGCTTTGAAATCCTGCCTTGAGTAAACTTGACTGGTACATTGGCTTTGACAAGCACTCAGGATGCTGTTGTGTAAGAGAGCTGACACAAAGCCACTGCTGTGTTGGTGAGATACTTTAAGCCCATTGAAGCTGAGGGTAAAAATGTGATAATAGTGAGTGTTTCTCTTCAGCAAATCTCCCCTCAGCCCCTCTGTCAGCAACACAGGATTTTTTAGACATTTGTGCTGCTGCAATGCTATTTAAAGTTGTAACCTGCTGTTTATATTGGAGCAGTGTATACTTTTCTAAGAGGTGTTGTTGACGTGTACTCTCCAGTGCATTGCCATCCCATCTAAGCCCTTAATTCAACAGAGCTGTTATCTTCCAGCAGTTGTCAATCCATCTCAGTGATTATTGCTTGTATACTCACCCGATTGGAATGTGTTTTTAAATTCCTTTCTCTCGTTTGTTTGTGCTTACGTGCAGAGGTGAAGGAGTACGAGCCACCTTTTGGGAAGGTGAGGGAACACCCGTGTGTGGAGAGCATGAAGGACAGCGTCCTCAGAGACAGAGGCAGACCTGAGATCCCCAACAGCTGGACCAGCCACCCGGTAAGAGGCGCCCGACATCAGAGCTAGTCTCACACACACACACACACACACACACACACACGGCTGTCTGTGATAAATGACATATGCTCTGGCATAAGCATCTGCATGATTATACATAACATAAAGGACATGTTTGTTTTAATTGCCTTGTTGAAGCATGCAAGTAAAATACTTTTTACTGCAAGTTTAGATTCAGCAGGTATCATGGAACATTTGGTACAACAGAATTTCAGATTTTTCTTTTCACAATTTCTTGTATGTAAAAAAAACCATTCATGTATGAGGTTTTTCCACACACATTCACTCACAGAAAACACACAGATTCACATACACACACGCGCAAACACGCATAGAGTTTGCAGTATTCCCTCTCTGCCAGACTTGCCACGAGCTAGTATTAGTGACTGATTGTATCTGTGCTCCACTGCCCCCCCTGCAGGGCATCCAGATGGTGTGCGGCACCATAGACGAGTGCTGGGACCACGACCCAGAGGCCCGTCTGACGGCCCAGTGTGTCGCTGAGCGCTTCAGCAACCTGGAGCACCTGGACAAGCTGTCGGGCCACTCTGACTCAGAGGAGAAGATACCTGAGGAGATCTCTGTGGTGGATGAGAAGTAGAGCTCAACAGCAACACTGCCCCCCACCAGGGTGGCTGAGGAACTGCAACCAAGCGGCTGGGAGAGAGAGAAAGAAATTCCAGTGGATGTATTGTTTGCTATGGGTTCGTCAGGAATTTGTGACGGAGGAGCAAACCGGAAAGTCATGGATATGAAAGGGAACGAAACAGGATTACCAGAGATGGACTCGATTTGTTTTCCCCCTAAGTGCTCCAAAGACTGGATCGAGTCATAAATGAACAGGGAAAACACATTATAAAGCTTTTATAACCAAATACTGTTTGCACTTTATCAATATCTATGCTCACAAAGTGATGTATATTCAGTGTCTGTTGTCATTGGTTATGACAATACAGTGCAGTTATAGGAAATAGGAGGACCAAGGGGGGAAAGGGAGCAATGTAAAAAGTGCAGGGAGTTGGTAATACTAATATCCCCCTTACAGTGTATTTGACTGGCTGCTTAGATGTTTTCATAGGTGGCCTTGGATGGATGGCAAAGGGACTGGAGGACGGTGCGACATAAGAATCAAGGTTCAGGTATCATTCCTCCTGGCTTGAAATGGAAATGACCCTCAGCTATGAAATAGAAAATCCAACCAAAGCAGAAAGCTGAGGGAATGCTGATATCATATCCCAAGGACTACGAACTGTAAAATAAAGACTGTGAAATCAGCCTGAAAGGAAAAAAAAGAACATATATATTTATATATCTGTGTGTCTGTGTCAGTGTGTGTGTGCATGTGCGTGTGTGCGTGTGTGTGTGTGTGTGTGTGTCTGTGTTATTCAGAGGACTCTCAGCTATAAAAGTCTATTGGACTGAGTCCAAAACTGGATGTTTGAGCCCGGCGTATATCTCTTTACATGCTGGTGTGTTTTCATAAACATTTAGAGACAGAAAAGGGGATTGATCCCTTTCTCATTACAGATATCTATCAAACTCATCTGTGTATAAATGATTAAAGCCATAATTAAAAGAGTTTCAGTATTCAGCGTATCAAGATGGTCTTTTGGAGTCATTTTATCAGATTGTTTTGTTGCTTGTTAAGCTTTGACCTTGACTGCTCCTTCTGATTATTACCTTAATGTAGCCTTTTACCATCAATAATTATTGACTCTCCACCAGCCTCGACCCGAGTTTAACTCTGTGTACCACCGGGTTGTATTTATCAGGAAATCTGCTAGATTGCTTTGCCGTAAAAAGGAATCATTTTTACTTTGCAAGTAATACGCAACTTGAATCAAGTTCCTCTATTCTAACCGCATAGTTGAAATGCATGTGTGCTGTTGGATAACAAACAGAGGTAGGGAGAGGGGGAAAGTTGCAACATCCTCTTTGCAACAGGAAGGTTTATGGGAAAGCTGGTTTTAATTTTGAGAAACACAAAATGCTACATGTAGCACCCTTAGCTACCTGAATATAGCTTATTCTGCTTACCTGCTTATTATATGAAATATATGAAATAACATGTTTTAAGTGAGAATTTCCAACATAATTCTGGAAAATACAGTGTGTGGAAAATACAGTGTGTGGAAAATACGGTGTGTGGAAAGTACGGTGTGCATGTTGGATGAGGCCAAGGTGAGAGGTTCAGCGGGTCAGTGTCTGGCATGGAGTGTGTCTGGACTGTATGATGTTGACAAACCTCTGATCCTGTGCCTACAGTTGACTCAGACTGGTATGTCTGACTGACTGTCTGTCTCTGTTTGCTGTCTGCCTGCATGTCTGTCTGTCTGTCTGTTTATGTCTTTCAGGCCGCCTTCAGAGGCATCCGCTCTCAGCTCACCCAGCATCCCCTTAGCAATGCTGCTGAAAAAGGCTTTGCCAAAGCAATAACTGGCTGCTTGAAAACCACTAAAAATCAGAGCTCACAGCAGAACAGGGATCAACCAGCGAAGGAATGTAGGTGGTGTGTGTGTAAGAGGGAGACAAGAAAGAATAAGTGAGTGTGTGTTTTTTTGCCTGCATTTCTGTGTTATGTGTGTTCAGATTTAAGGTTAAAAGCTCCCTGCTGTCAAGGCATATCTTGAATTGGTACATCCGATCTATTATGTCAAAATTGTCAGAACAAGCCGGGAACCTTTCTCTCATTCAAAACAAATTAACCTAGGCTGCTTGTGTAGCAGCGCCGCTGAAAATGTATGAACCGTTAACGAAATGCACTTGGGAACACCACGAGAGTGATTTATCAGCTGCAGCAGGCTGAGTTGTTGTCTCACAGGAAGATTTCCACAGCCCTTTCTACAATTTACAGAGACTATTTACATAAGCAGCGCCACTGGCACACTCGGTGTGGGTTGCACTACAGATAACTTGGATGAGGCCGCGGGATTTACATGGTGATGATGACTGATTAACTATTTTACACTCTAAATGGATTATCACTGGGATGTCAAAAGTAACATTTCTCTTCATTTTTCACAAGCAAATAATGTGATGCCAATTTTCCTGCAGCAAAGGGAGTCAAGTTCTCAAAAGAAGACACGTTTTTTAAAAAGTATAAGCCTCTAAATGACAGTTCTTTGTACTGACAATACCATTTGTTACTGTCAGTGAAAGAATAATCATTGTAATACCAAATCCATTTTACTGCATGAGCCACAAAGCATGGGCATGGATCCCCCAAAACAAGTCAGCACAGTTTGGTGGAAACACCCTCTGGGTAACTAGTACATTCAATCAGTCAACACGAGGATCCTGCTATGCCAGTTGATATTGTTGTACTTTTTGTTGTACAATTGTGTTTGTAACTGAAAGCACTCAAATTTGTCTCAGGCAATTTTTATGAGTGCTTAGGAGAATGTAAAAATAAGAAAAACCCTCCTAAATATCGGGTCTCTTGGTCTCTTCAGCATTAATAATAATCAATAAGCTTTTCAATTAATTTGGAGTCAGCTAGACAAGGATGTGAATTGATCCAAATCTTGGTGTCCATGGTGAATAGCTTCTGCAAAACTGGGCCTTGTGCACACCGAGATAGGCTACTGTAAAAACCAGACAATACTGTGGCCCACAAATCCAGAGCATTTTGTCTTTCGACCAGCAGAGGGAGTAGTGGTTCTATCAGAGGGTTTGCATACGCAGACATTATTAGTGCACGTTGACTCCAACTGGGTTTCACTGCTGAAGTGCAAGGTCCAGTATTGGTACATTTCTTGTTTGAGGCGAAATAACATTGACCCATTCATATAAAACTTTAAAATGGTTTCCCCCGATGACTTCATTTAACCTTCTGTGAAAAAGTGATGATACTGATACTAGCGCGGTCACACGAGAGAGGCTTTCATATGTATTTTCCAAGATTCCCCCACCCACGGGATCTCATGCACTGCACTTTGAAAATGAAGGGGCAGAGCTCAAGATGTGAGACATTTTTTCATTATAATAAGAGTCATATTCAGACGCACTGACCGGCCAACCAGACACTAGAGTCATTTTGTTCCCTGGTGGAACCTAATTGCATTGAAACAACCTCTGTTGGCAAGCACAAGTTAAGAAATTTCTCTCTCTCTCTCTCTCTCTCTCTCTCTCTCTCTCTCACTCGCTCTCTCACTGCGCAGTTCCATTCCTCACCTGTGACCATCTGCCAAACAAAGTATAATCTTTCATTATAATGTAAGGTAGCCACCACCGTACGGCCCTCCGTCAGTATTTGTGAAGCCCCATACCTGTGGCATCATGTCTATTCTCGTCAGCTGCTCAGTCATGATACTTCCTGACCCGTTTAACCCTTTGAGTGGGCGGCAACAGCAGGCAGAGAATGTTAAGCCAAGAAAAACCAGTCATTACTAACACGTTTGCAAACACGCAAACACACACACACATGCACACACACACACAACCCTTAGGTGGGCTTAATAATCCAGAAGGAGACGCTCTCCTGCCAAAGTCACTTATCATTCCCCCACGCTGGTTGCCATGGTGATGCCTCATACATCAGTCAAAGCTGCCATGGAACGCGTTGGTGAGAGCTACAAACAACATTTTAAGCTCAAGTAAGGGGAGGACAAGGAAGACAAATTACTGCTTGCTCTGATATCACCTCCTCTATCAGCTCTCTGGGTCCAGTCACTGTTAGAGGCCATTTCCTCCACCAACCCCCTGATTTATAAATAATATTTGTGACAGATAAAGGGTGGCATCTGTGATCCGTTTTCTACAAATCCTCCACAAGATCAATTTTTTGTTTCCACACACCCACATGATCAAGACGTTTACTTGTCATATTACACAGCACCGTGCTTTACACTACTGCATCAGCAGCAGTAGTACTCTCGCAGAAACTTTAAGATCCTGGACCACAATTACCTCCATGCAGCAATGGTCCAGGAGTGGATCTGCTATTAAGATAAGAGCTCCAGGCAGCCGAAGCCCCGAGATAGAGAAGAGAGATGAGGCTGCTGTTGTATTAAGAGCCATTAGCCCAGCTCTCCTCTCAAACATGGATGTTATTTGATGGGGGAGGTCAGTGGACTTGATAGTCCAGATACTGCTTTCATTTCCTTGTGTCTGAATAGACTATTGAGTTATTGTAACACCCAGAGCCCGTGATAGAAGAAAACCCCATCAAGGACAAACACAGTTGTGTCGTAAGTGATTGTATGTTGTACCTGGAAGTGTTTTTCTAGCGAGGATAGGTCGATGCTTGGCAGTTATGTCGCTATTTTCCTTGCAAAAAAATGGATTGATTTGATCATTTGTGCTCACCAGTGGGATGCCATTCCACATAATTCCCCACATAAATCATCCCCTAGTTGCATGTATAGTGTAATTATGATTTAGGACACATTTGGCACTGCATATCCTTTGATCTATGTTGCATGTGAATACATCTGTTTACAATCCATTCATTTATTATCCAGTCAATCTTCCTTAGTAGACTATAGCCAGTCAGACGTGACTGACGGGCTGTTTATCTCCCACATGGCAGCGTTATTCAAACCTGTTTGCAAACCGCAGCCAACTCAGCGGTGACGGGGGAAGCTACTTTGAAAGTATAGTTTTACAAACTACCAGTTACTTTTGGAAGAGCTACAGCAACTACAGCGAAGCCAAAAAGGTAGTTCAAGTTACTTTTCCATCTGCAAAGTTATATGACACAAAATCACATGACTGCAAGATGTACCACTGATTAGGTAGGCAGCAGGTTGATAACAATGTAGCAGGCAGGCACAATGTGTGTGCATTGTCTGGACCTGACAAAGAGGCAGTGAATGAAAAAAGAAAGTGAATGGATAAAAAACCGCAGTTGCCTAAAATAACAACAAAAAAAAGTAATAAAGTAAAACACTCTAAGTTACTGATGTCATAACATATAGGCCACAGTGAAGAGCAGCATCCTCAGGACTGTTACCTTGGCTAGTTCCTCTCAGAGCTCTTTCTAAACAAAGTTGCTATATTGAGTTTGAAGTTAAGAACTTTTACAGCCTGCAGTAATTCAGTTTTTATGTCTTGGAACTACATTTTGTTGTCAAGCAAATCACATCAGCCAAAACCTCTGCTTTACTTTTACTGTGTATGTGCTGCCTGGCAACATTAGACCATTACACAAAGCATAACTATTGGATGTTTAAGATTTCAATGGTTTGACTTTCTCCAGACAGATGACACTGCCTCTACATGGTCAGCGATGACATCACCAGCACCAAACAGCCAGCAGAGGGCTGGCAAGGTCTCTCTCTCTCTCTCTCTCTCTCTCTCTCTCTCTCTCTCTCTCTCTCTCTCTCTCTCTCTCTCTCTCACTGTGTCCTCCATTCTCTCCCTTGCCCATCATGCCCTCCCCCCACCCCTCCCTTCTGATTACACCTCTCCCATGCTCATATTCCTCCGAGAGGCCAGCTAAGTTTAACTTCATTTCGGAGGCGTGAATAGTGTTCTGTCAGCTGACCAATCTGGGTCAACCAGAAGGAGAATCGATTGGACACGGGCAGAGCACAGAGACGCGTAGGCCTGACCAAGGGGCCGCTCTGTATTGACTCCCATTTACTGAATGCTTTTGGAGCAGAGAAAAAGACCAGATTTTGGCCTCTCAGGAAGTGTGAGCAGACTGTCAAAAAAACAAAACATTGCAGACTGAAGTTGATGAGTGGCGGGAGGAACCATTGTCTGTAACAGCCATGCCATAAATTGCTAGACACATTGACTTTAAAACAAATGTTAGCCAATAAAGCAACATAAAATGTGAATTCAGGGTGAGAGCAAGGTTGGGACACAGAGCAGCTGACTTTGAATCTGCCCTCCAGTTAAAACGTGCTCATTGTTTGTGAAAGCACATAACAGTTTTTGTCTGAGCCTTCATACTTGCATGAACCCGGTATGAACTTTAAAATGACTGCAAGGCCGTGTATTGGGTCCACGGCAGTGTAATGTGAGTTATGTCTGTTGTCTGCAAATCTCATGTCAGCTCCTCTTGTTTTGAATATGGCTGCCATCAAGTTTTCAAGGCTGTCACTGAAGCAATATCACATAAATCTGTTGTCTTCTGAATTGAGACAGCCCTTGTTGGCCACTCAAGAATGTGAGAGCAGGGCCATTTGTCAAGCTGAGGCAGCTGGGAAATTGGGAAGCACACTTCAATTTTCAACACGTGAATCATATTTTTCTCTGTCCCTCGGCGATGATGTCAGGCCAAGTTCAACTGTTTTTCACACACTACATTTCTCTTATTTGAATGGCAAGCCCCTTCAAAAGGCGTCATACAGAAGCTGCTCGATCCAACCTGAACCCAAGGAGCCGTTGATAAGGCAGCCGTTATTCTGGGGAGGTAGAAACGCAGGGCAACCTTCTGATGTGAGTCTGATATTACGCCTGCAGACAAGTGATATCTCTGTTGAACTCAGGTTGATATTTTACTCCCTCCTTTCCTTCTCTCTCTCTCTCTCTCTCTCCTGAAACTTTCTTATAAAAGTTTTTTTTATAGTATGCCAATAAGATTTGAAGTATCACTGCAGGCGCGGTCGACAGGTCAGGATCAATCTTGATGAATGTGGTGAACTGTGAATGTTTACTGGCCATTTTCTATGTTGAAATGCTCTTAGTTCTTTTAGGCAACAAGTTCAACCAAAAGTTTTCTTTGCTTATTTGTGTGCAAGGCCTGCTTTATTCTTTCACATGTTCTTTGCATGAGTGCATAAATATTGCATCACTTCATGGTGTAATTATTGTGATTAAAGTTTCTTCTGATTGCTGGGCACTATCTTTGAAACTATAGGCTATTTTTGCAAAACGCTACACACTAACCACAAAACCTTACACCAAACCAGCAAAACATTACAAATCTCGTGCAAAAGCAAACAATTCTTGCAAAACTCTTAAACTCTTTTAAAAACTTGTCAATACAGTACGCACAAACCATCATTTGAATAAGCACACGAAGCAACGACTACACACTGATAGTAGAAAAACATTTGTCGTCCTCCTCCTCCTCCTCCCCGTCCTCCTCTAGTTCTCACCCCTCTTACTATCTCTCCAATATAGCAGTATGTTTACAGTTTTGCAAAAACTGAGTGTAAAGCAGAGAACGTGCAATCAGTTTGGCGTACTTGGTAAATGCATTGGCTATAAGTGTTACTGGTTTCAGAGATAGTGCTTCAAGAATCACTCAGGCATTCAGAAAAAACTAAAGTTTAAAATGAATAGTTTCTCTGACTACACTATTCTTTAGAATAAAGGTGTTGATTCAAAAAAAGATTCAATTTATTTTTTATTCAAGCTGTTAGTAAAGAGGGACGCTTTTTTCCCTTACTGGTTATGTAGCACTGTGGAAAATAATTTTCTAATCAAAACGAGATTTCCAATCAAAAATGCCATTGTCTCTAGTTCACAGCCGAACTAAGAAAAATAACCTTTAATATAATTTGGAAAATGAAAGATTACTGAATGCCATAGCAACCTGAAGCAGATGCAACCTTGTAAATTGAGCAAAAGCTCTCAAATCCCCAGGATGATGGAGTCTGATCTGCCACAAGACATAGCAGCATATCCCATCAGTTCATACTCCACATCACAACACAACACCGCGTTTCCTCCAGACAAAAAAGATCAGCCTGGGCTTCGCTGCAGGTAAATGATGCAGCGCCACGTAATCACGGCGGGTCACCCATGGCATTATCAAGATAATAATTCTATCATTACAAGGTGAAATCCCCGGATGGGCCCATCCCATGAGGCCGGCACATGTTCCATCAGCATTAACCCACACTTCAGCCATTGTAGCTGTATTGCCCAAACGTGCTGCCAATGGAGACTGGGATTAGGTTGGTCCTATTCACACCTGGAAGGTTTTAGTGCTACTCTGTGCCCCATTGACTGTTGGGGCAATGAGGCATGTTAAATGTGAAATGGTGTGTCACTGATGGGGGGGACACAGGCGACCCTGGCCACTAAGAGAAACACCTACCTTGTCAGGAGGGTCTGACTGACAGCTTTAAGTTAACTGAAGTCACGATGTCTCGTCTTTTCACCCTCTGACTCGATATCAAGGGTTTTACTCTCAGTGACACTAAACTCATAGAAAGCTGTTTACATTTGGATATTTGTTTTCCAAAGCAATTAAGAATTATTTTGTCTTCAATTAGGGATTCAACGTGTCCTCGTGCTCATATTACGGTTACTGCTCTCAGCTTTGTAGAATGTAGTTACACAAAGTATTAAACAACACGCACTCTCTGTTGGCCACAAACAAATAAATTGTTCATAACAGTTGGATACTGCACCTCATTGGGATGCTAAGAGGTTTTCTTTAAGTGCTCTCATTTCTGTTAATGATTGTGCCGCAGATCGGTCTGTGCAGTGGCAATCCCCAGGCACTGGTTAGTCATCCTTACTGTGGATCGGAGACAGACTCTATGGAGTCTTTAAAGCTTTCTGTGCTCACACTGAGCAAACATCCTTTTTTTTACCTTGCTTTTCGATAGAATATACATAATGTACGTTTCCCCTGTTAGGTTGCATATGTAGATGGTGTACAAGGCAATAATGTAGCAACTTCCCACAGCGAAGCGATGCAAAGGGAATTAAAAGACAATAACAACTTGACAACAGTGCTGAAACAAAGCACGTTGTGGTCTTGGTGTTGGCATGTCTCGCTTCCCTTTTTTTCATCTTCCATTCGCTTCCATTTTGATGCAGATGCATGTTCCAGGGATATCATGAACCCAGGGATGCGCTGTGCCGGCTTCTAAGACATCCTCCACATCCTTTTGAGTGCCAACCTTAAAAAACAGATTGTGCCACCAGATTTCTTCCTGCTGTGCAATTCACTCACCATCTGCATGAGATTGGAGCCTTCGTTGAGAAGTATATTGCAACTTTGCTTTTTTCAGAGATAGCTGATTCAGAGAGGATTGTCTGAGGATTGTCATCTTTGTTCTGCATGCTTATATAACAGGGTGCACAACCGAGTGACTGATTTGAGATGATTGTGCATCCCGGGAGAAATTGCTGAAGCCAGTTGATACCGCGTGTAGAAGATAGATTTCTATAGCATTCAGGATTCACAAGCTGCACCATTCTCAATGACCCATCGGTTTACACAAAAGATGCAAAACAGGACACGATGATCATAATCTTTCTGACCAGTTATCACACACACACACACACACACACACACACACACACACACACACACACACACAGAGCAGAGCAGAGAGAGAATGAGAGAGAGATAGCAAAAGAGGAAGGTAGAGAGAAAGAGTGTTTCTAGCCAGTCATCTTGAGCTTCTGGCCTTTGGCAAAGTGAAGTACTGTAGACACCTAGAGAATGCCTCGCATAAACTGTGGGTCTGTAACGTTCTCTGAAAAGAAAGAGTAAAGAAAGAAAACACAAACAAACACTTAAGTAAGCCGCTGGAGACAGAGAAAAGCAAAGCAACTCAGCCCGCCAACAGCACTCATTTTGGCAGGCTTTCATCAGGGCTTGGCCTTTTGACAATGGATGCGATTGAAGCAATCTTCACAGCCTGCATTTCCATTTGTCTCAAAGGTCACCCATTCAGGATTTGGAGGTAGATGGAAAGGGGTGGAGGGTTAGAGTCTTCATTGTGGCAGAAACAGGCCTTGATGAATGAGCGGCGCTGTGTGTGTATGTATACGTGCGTGTGCGTGCGTTTGTGTGTTTGTGTGACAATGCGTGTAGGAATACATGTGTCCGCGTGCGTATGTTTACACCCACTATTGCCAATGTGTGTGCGCGTGTGTGTGCGCGTGTGTGTGAATTCTCCTCCGCACTGACTTCTAGCAGCAGCAGTGGCAGCACTTGCTTGCAGTCGTCGGCATAACTAAGCTTTGGTTTCTGCGATGGCTGCGTGAACTCAGAACCCTCTCCCACTTCTCCTATCTACTCTCCATGATGACCCCCATCATTTTTCATAATTGTTCCTTTTATTCTCCTTTGTTATCTGCCTTCCATCTTCCCATCTCTCTCTTTTGCTGTATTCCTATCTTGCTCTTCTCTCCTCCTTCCTTATCTCTCCAGAAGACAGTCCTCATCCAAAGTGCTATTAAACTGGCCCAAACTTCAGTCACCAATTTCCCTACAAGAAAATTCCATCTATATTTTTCAATTCCTGGACTTATGTGTGACAAGGTGCCTGTAAATTGCATTGATGCAGAGTATTAAAACAAATGGAGTAATCTAAAAATCAAAAGGGGCCAAAAATAGAAGTAATTGACTACTCTCAACCCAGACAACAGATGATGACGTAGTACGTTTAATACATATCTTACATTTTGATCAGCTGACAAGTAGTTATATTAATCGACTAGTTGGTTAAACTTTCCCATCATTAATACAAAGCATGGCACGTTCAGAGCAGGTGCTGTGTTATTTTTTCAATTCAGAATCTGAATTTGTAATCATGTTGTTGGAGGTCACTGATTTAATTGCATCTCTGTTTGTTTCTGGTTAGGCTCCTTTGATCATACAATGCTCCATGGGTAACCTCAGTCTGTGGTTCAACTCTGGAATGGAATCAAATATATCAGCATAATGTGCAAGATACGTTAGAGGAAACTTGCAATACAAATTTGTTTGTACCTGTGATATTTTAATGATTTCTCTCCCCTTGAGATTGAATTACATTCTACCTATCTCAGCTATATCACTAATCCCCCCAGTCTCTGTCTAATGGTTCTTTATGTGGAAAAGTGTAAGCGTAAAATGAATGCACGCAATCAGTCAGCTCCTCAACGTTTATTTGAAATCTTCGAAAAATGTGTCTCATTCCAACATAGGCTTTCAAGACTTGGGTGGAAGTTATGAGACTACAGCCAGAGTTTAACAGAATGATGAATGCTGTTCACTTGTCTTTGCTTGGGGACAAAATAATGATGAGACACATCAATCTTTATTACCACTTACCTCCCAGTCTAGAACATCCAAGGGCAACAGAAATATTGCGCTCACAAAGACCATTCATCTTCACACACCTGCCTATAGTTTTTGGCTGCAAGAAAACATCAGTTTCTTCCTATGGATTATTGTTCTTGTGTACTTTGTCTTCTCTTTGTGTTACTCTATAAGAATTGACTAATCTACACAGTCTACACA
Organism: Gephyroberyx darwinii; assembly: GCA_900660455.1. NCBI lineage: Eukaryota > Metazoa > Chordata > Actinopteri > Trachichthyiformes > Trachichthyidae > Gephyroberyx > Gephyroberyx darwinii. The sequence goes on from CABFOQ010042194.1 coordinate 14,929, forward strand.
GCCAATTTAGAGCCCGGGTAATAGGGGTTTTATTTATAGTGAGCACCAGAATGACTCAATTTCATAGAGAACGAGGGATAATCCCTGTTTCAATCAGTTTCAACCATAATTTTGTTGAATTCCACTGGTTACGTGGTCTGTCTATCTAGCCAGTGCTGATTCCTGAGTGGCTCAGCAATCTCTGGCTCCACCCTCTCGTACCTGTCGTTCTGTGAGAGGCTGACAGCGCT
>CABFOQ010042196.1:0-10137 GCA_900660455.1 Gephyroberyx darwinii
ATAGAGAGGTCTATAGAGGAGTGGTCTATAGAGTGGTCTATAGAGTGGCCTATAGAGGAGTGGTCTATAGAGTGGCCTATAGAGTGACCTATAGAAGAGTGGTCTATAGAGGAGTGGTCTATAGAATGGCCTATAAAGTGGCCTATAGAGGAGTGGTTTATAGAGTGGCTTATAGAGTAGCCTATAGAGGAGTGGTCTATAGAGTGGCTTATAGAGTGACCTATAGAGGAGTGGTCTATAGAGTGACCTATAGAGGAGTGGTCTATAGAGTAGTCTATAAAGGAGTGGTCTATAGAGGAGTGGTCTATAGAGTGACCTATAGAGGAGTGGTCTATAGAGTGACTTATAGAGTGGTCTATAGAGGAGTGGTCTATAGAGTGACCTATAGAGGAGTGGCCTATAGAGTGACCTATAGAGGAGTGGTCTATAGAGTGGCCTATAGAGGAGTGGTCTATAGAGTGACCTATAGAGGAGTGGTCTATAGAGTAGTCTATAGAGGAGTGGCCTATAGAGTGGCCTATAGAGGAGTGGCCTATAGAGTCAGAACACCGTTTTGTTGGGACATCAATGTACTTCAACAGATTGATAAGAAATGTGAAGTTTAGTTATGTTCCATTTCTCTTTGAGGGTCTTTGAGGGTATTTAGTGGAAGAGAGCTTTACTTACTAATACACATTACATTAATGATAAAATAAAGAAAGTATCATTTAACATGCTATAAAGAAATTACCCTGTAAAGCATGTACTAGAAAGATTGGATTAGCTAAAGAAATCATCATCCATCTCTTGTTCCTTGTATCCAGTGAATCCTTTTGGACAGATGTAGGCCGATCTCATTTTCTGACTAAAATGAAACTGTTTGATGAAATGAAATATTTCAAAGAAAGTAATGTTAGTGTGTTTGACCAAACAACGATTCATGGGTCATTCTACCAAAAGATTCATTCTACCATTCTACCAAAACAGGACCTCAGGTAAAACAGCACAAGAAAAAAAAGGAAAATAAGAGCTTTTAATTCAAACATGCTCAAGCAGATCTGTTTATCTGTGTTATTGGAGCTTATATTGTGTGTAATATATCAGTGCAATCACATGTAAAGCTGATATGTTTTGGTTATTATGTGATTTTATTTACATTGTTGTATGAGGGATGCAAAAGGTTCTCTTTTCGAGCTGAAGCCAAACTGTAACTACACATTATCTTCGTGAATTTAAACAACACAGCACCATTTTAGGTTTTATTAAAAAAAGGAATGGAAATGGCTAAATTATAAGAAGTTTGTAAATTAAGATTGTTGGAAAAAAACACCCTGGAGAAGCCAGAGGGGGTTGGCACGTTGAACCAATAAGACCCCAGAGAAGCCTCACGTGACACGGAAGTGTTACGTCACTTACGTCACGCCGGGGGCTTGTCATGCCAGGGTCTTGTCATGCCAGGGGCTTGTCTCCGGGGCTGCAGCTGGATACTATTGGCCTGCAGGCCCGAGATCTCTCTATTCCTGCCAGTATCTCTGTCTACTCTGGGGGTAGCGAGTCTGCTTCACTGATATTATTTGAAACTCCGTCAATGTTCATAGTTTGAGTAATACAAACCTACCAATCAGGTATAGTTTCTTGTAACTAGCAAGCTAGCTAGTTCTACTTAAGGCTATACATTTAGTAAAATAAAATATATATGGCTATAGCTAAATTGACAACAACAATGGAGAATATAGCCGCATGCAGCTATTTGCGGGTTCAAACCCTTTTGCGGTTTAACAAATCTGAAACTGTGTTTTAAAGAATCTTTAGCCTCTCTGGGATAATCTAGTCCAGATTTGACAAGTCTAGGTGGTTTTTGATCTGGACCTGGTCTAATGTGGTCTGGGTGGAGAAAAATCAGTGAAAACGTCCTTTTCTGATTTATAGTCTGATTTGTGTTATTGTTGCCATGCCCATTTTTTGCATTTGTAGCGCCCCCTAGTGGTAGATTTGAATGAAAATTTCAGGGTATGTTTCAGGTACTTGCGTAGACATATAGTTTTGTGATGATTGGCCCAATGGTTGTTGACTTTGGTCCATTTATGTGCTGAGCCACACCCTTTTGAAGTTCATTGGTCAATATCTTGAAAACTAAATAAGATATCAACAAGCTTTATCTAACTTTTGATAAGCTTGGTCCAATGATGATCCACAGAATATTTGGTAGCAATTGGACTTACGGTTTAGGAGGAGATATCAAAAATGTGTTTTTAAATGGCGGAAAATCTAGTCAGGCGGACATTAGTGCTTCTTGAGGCTTTTTTGTAGGGCACCTTAAGCTGGACTTGTGTGTCAAATTTCAAGTCAATCGGCATCACGGTGTGAGGGGCGTGTTCTTTCCAAAATGGGCCTTAATAACAGCGCCACCATCTGGCCGATTGGGCTCATGTTTCTTGGGAAGCATTTGCACATTTCCAGTTATTGGGCCAAGTTTCATCGTTTTAGCTCATTCCAGCTCACAGCAATTTGAGACGCGGCATAATAAACTGTCATAAAAACAATATACCTGCTGGTGCCAGTCAAAGTGGCACATTCTGTATCCAATCAGTGCAGAGCATAGTGATCAATCTCAATCTCAGTCTAGCTGGCAACATATCCACATTTCTATTTATTTTTTGAGACATTGAGTGTACAAACCTATTGATGAGGAGGTTCACACAGTGCAACACCTGCTGGTCATTTTTTGTTATAGTGGGGCAGATAGGCAAACCAATTGTGCATTTCATGACTAAAGCATGAAAGTTTCAGCATATAATCTACATACCCCAAGGTTTTATTTCCTTGAGAGGTCATTGACCTCACGACGCTGAAGTTTCGGATTCGCAGTTTCGGATTCGGCAGTTAAGGGGAAAGTTAAGGGAAATTTAACTTACATTGCTGAGCGACAATCCTCTTACTGGTCCAAATCAAAAACCACTATACCTAGACTTGTCAAATCTGGACTAGATTATCCCAGAGAAGCCAGAGACTCTTTAAATCACAGTTTGAGATTAGAGAGAAGAACATCGGTGAAGATTCTCCTTATGTGTGTGATGCAACCTGATTTCAAAATCAGTGAGCCCAGCTTAAGAGTTGCAAAAACGGAGGATGGTTGCTCAGCAATGTAAGTTAAGTTTCCCTTAACTTTCCCCTTAACTGCTGAATCCGAAACTGCGAATCCGAAGCTAACTTCAGCATCGTATTGACCTCAGCATTGCATTTTTCCAGTTTTTGCCCCATCACTCTGCATTATAATCATGTATATCTTTGCCAAAATTGTATTTTTGTTCTAATAAAGATGCTTATTTGCTGCCAGCTGCCTCAGCCATGCCCCGTAACAAAATTCTGCACCAGTTTGGCCAGGGGGGCTCCGGACCCTACCAAGTATATGTGCTTATTTCCAGGTGTAAAGGTAACTATAGCCTGTTAACAACTTTGACAACTTCTGCTGTATGCTATATGGAATTACATAACTTTCATTTGTTGGACCTCATTTGAGAAATCAAGTAAGTGCTTCTATTCTGATTGACAGCTACATTAGCAAGAATGTAGAAGACAGAATTACAGTAATTATGTGGCACGCTAGCACGTTAGCGAACGTGCTAATCGGAAGCTAGCATGCTAGTTTGTTTGCATTTCACCTGAAACCCTCACGCCCTCCAAAGAGGGTGTTTCATGAAATTTCACTCACTAAACATGTTTGAATTTAGTATTGCTGCATAAAAATGTTTAAAAGAATATAAATATACACTTAAAATGTGGTATGTTCTTGTGCATTACAGGATAATCCCTCTGCATGCCTCAGCTAGCTTGTATGCACTCTTCAGAACTCTAGTGGTGGTGGAAAGCCTATAGAACCATAGACTTTCACACTTCAACACCTTCCGTTCGTACCACTTCTTTTCTGCTTCTGGTGTCTGCTTCTTTCTTTGTCATCATGTCGAAACGCCATATACTGATTGATCTTGCCCAGCCTTCTACATCTAAGCATTTCAAGCTGCATTGCCCCACTAACTGGGAACTCTGTGCTCTCTGCCAAGTAGAAACAGGGGAAGATTTGCAATGCCCTGCCAGATCAAGCAAGCCACCAGTAGGTTGCGGTTATGTGTCATTGGCCAGGGACCTCCTTGAATTTAAGGAACTTAGACAAATACCAGCTGAGCTGGACCTGAACAGGCTGGATGATGGGAATGCCATAGAAACCACACTGATGACCCAATGTTCACACACGGTCTGCTCACAGCCATGTCAACACTAAAGAGCCTGTGTGCTTCTTCTGCAACAAGCCAGCTGGCTCTGAAGTGCTCCATGAGGCATCAACAAAACAGTTAGATTTCAATGTTAGAAATTCTGCCCTGGAAATAGAAGACACTGAGTTGCTTGCCAAACTTTCACCTGGGGACATGATAGCCCTTGAGGCAAAATATCACCGAAACTGCCTCCGGATGCTCTATAACAAAGCAAGACAGGCTGTATCAAAGGATGAGCATGAGGAAGAGGCTTAGCAGCATGGCATTGCTTTCACAGAGTTAGTAGCCTTTATGGAGGAAACAAGAGGTGATGATTGTGCCCCAGTGTTCAAACTGGCAGACCTGGGTGACCTGTACAAAGTCCAACTTGAACAGCTAGGCGCCACTGTGGGGCATTGGCTCCACACAAGAACAGGCTTCTCTCTGTGTTTCCCGACTTAAGGGCACATTCGCAGGGGAGAGACACACTTCTGACATTTCAGGACGATATCAGAGATGCTCTCAAGAAGGCCTGTGACCACGACATTGATGCCATGCATTTGGTGAGAGCAGCACAAGTGATACGCAGAGAGATGTTTGACACCAAGTTCAACTTTGACAGCTCATTCCATCTTAATTGTCACAAAGAGTCTGTACTGCCATCTCTTTTGGCCTTGGTGAACATGATCCTGGATGGGGTGAACATCAAGCACCAGACTCAAGCTTGTGGAAACAACTACTACAACCTCGTCTCGCAGCTGTTCGTTTTCAACAGTGTCAAACATAAACGGGCAGCAAAGTCATCAGGTACAGTGCATCACAGCCGTGACCGTGAAACTCCACTTCCACTGTATGTGGCACTGAAAGTCCATGCTATCACACGTAAGAGAGGGCTAATTGACACTCATATGATCATATGATCACCTCCTGCAAGTGTCGGCCGACATTGCCAATGGAGTCTGCCAACGCTTCAAGCTAGAAGATGTTGTGTGCCCACTAAAAATGCGCAATGGTCTCTTCACAACAGCTGCCGTGGACAATATTGACCACAATCCAAGTTCTGGAACAGCAAAGGACTCATTTCATGGCACTGGTATCTCTTTGATACAGCAACCTACACATGAATGTGTAGGCTCTGACCGTGGCGTGCTTGTCATGAACCAGTCCACTCCATCCACTAGGTCGATCATCCCTCTGCCACAAGCATACACTAGTGAGCCACCAGTTGCTCTAATGACAAAGAAATTCACAGCCCCTCCTGTGAATGGCCCCGTGAGACCCCTTGATTTCCAGATGACAACAAAAACAAGAGATGAAGAGTATGAGTGGCTGAGAGCAGTGATGGCAGCCCTGGAGGAGCAGGAAACAAACAAGGCAAGCTGGGTATCGTGGTCTGCCTACCATGCTGGTATCCAGCAGACAGTGATCCCCCCTGCAGCCATTAATGCGCTGCTGCCTTAGTCATAAAATGCACAATACTTTCCATATACAAGCTTATCTGCTCCACTATTAACATACAGCTGCCAAGATTCCTGTTCTTCTCAGCTTTCTCCCCTTTAACCCGCTCATGCTATGCTGCCCTTAACTTATCATATTAGCACCAACCCACAGGCCACAATTTACCTTATTGCCACCTGAGAATGCAAACCAACTGTCCTAATTGTAACCACACTGTTCTGAACGATGATTGACCCGTCAACGTTAAGGGAACAGCTGAGAGGATTAAATGAGAGTTGAATAAATAACAGGCAAACTTAGGACTGTTCCAACAAGAGCAATGTATGTAGGAGACCATAGAACTTCCAAAACAAAGCCACAGCACATCTACCTCCCGTGGACATAACGTTACATCAGTTCTTTACCATCATTATCTCTACATTGTTTTTTTCCCATATTTCCACAATATGCTAGTTACTACTGGCATATTGTGCTAATTAACTTGTTCATATTTAACTTCCTTACTGACATAAAACAGTAAGTGATTTAATTCCTGCTTAACATTCAACGTGCAACAATAATTTAAAATGCATGTAAAATATTTTGCAGGGCTGCCCCCGACCAAAGATTTTCGTAGTCAACTAGTAGTCGTTAGTTCAAACCATTAGCCGACTAGTCATTGCACATTCATGAAATTAATGTAATTATTTAAATATATATATTTCTGGAGCATCAGAAAATGGTTTGAGTTCCAGGGCTGAGGAAGAATGTTATAAGTAACATTGTTAACACTGTGCTATATTACAGAGAAATACAAAACCGTAATAATGCGCTTTTAAAATATACATTTTACAAGCGCACGCACAAAGCGGGCCGCCTGTTAACGAGTCCCAGTGTTTCCCATACATTGATTTATTTGTGGCACCCGTCACAATATCAACATTGACCGCCACTTATTGATTTTCTATTTTTTTTTTTTACTATTTAAAATGGGTAAAATCTTATTTCATTGTAGAGCTGCGGGCAGCGGTGCTGCTACTGCCCTAGTGATTTAAATAATAGCGCACCATCCCAATCAATATTAAAATAATTTCCGAAAGAAATATTTAGCCAGACACTCGTTTAATCCAAGCTGGTATCGGTCACAGCCGTGGCTGGAATACTCGACAAGACTAGACGCATGCTTCTGCTTCCCCTGTTGCAAGTTTTCCGGCAAGAATGACAGATATCGTTTTTACCAAGACGGGGTTTACTAATTGGAAAGCAGCATTAGAAAAGAACAGGCGATTCCAGAAGCATGCTCATGCAATTGTCATGACTGGGGCATAAAAAGTATTTTATAAGCACAGGTCTACCCATTTTAATACAAACCTTGAAGATGGCCACCATGAGATGTCTCATTTTTCTTCCAGCCACCCGACCTTTGCATCAAAAGATCTCTATCATGCGTGGCGAGTGTCGTTCAAGCTCAGTAAAGAATGTAGATAGCAGAGGTAACGTCGATGTGCGCATGAACTCCTTACCGATCTGAAAAACATTAACAATGCACTTGTCACCTCACAACAATATACACTATATGGCCAAAAGTCAGTGAACACCCTACTAATTATTGAGTTCAGGTGTTTCAGCCACACCCATTGCAAACAGGTGCATAAAATCCAGCACATAGCCATGAAATCTCCATAGACAAGTCAGTTTGTGAAATTGCTGCACTAGATGTGCCCTGGTCAACTGTAAGTCCTATTATTGTGAAGTGGAAGCGCCTAGGAGCAACAACAGCTCAGCCATGAATTGGTAGACCACGCAATCTCACAGAGCGGGGCCAACGAGTGCTGAAGTACGTAGTGCGTAAAAATCATCTGTTGCAGCACTCACTACAGAGTTCCAAACTGCCTCTGGAAGCAACATCAGCACAAGAACTCTGTGTCGGGAGCTTCATGAAATTTCCATGGTTTCCATGGCCGAGCAGTTGCACGCAAGCCTCACATCACCATGCGCAATGCCAAGTGTCGGCTGGAGTGGTGTAAAGCACCCTGCAACTGGGTTCTGGAGCAGTGGAAATGTGTTCTTTGGAGTGATGAATCATGCTTCACTATCTGGCAGTCTGATGGACGAATCTGGGTTTGGCAGATGCCAGGAGAACGCTACCTACCAGAATGCATAGTGCCTACTATGAAGTTTGATGGAGGAGGGATAATGGTCTGGGGCTGTTTTTCAGGGTTTGGGCTTGGCCCCTTAGTTCCAGTGAAGGGTAATCTTAATGCTACAGGATACAATGACATTTTAGCCAATTGGGCATTTCCAACTTTCTGGCAACAGTTTGTAACAGGGAAATCATTACTTCTGTTTTCCCTGTAAGTCAATGTGTCTCTTCAGTGTAACCAGACACAGACCTCCCACTGAATAGGCAGCTAACGGGTAGTCATCAATTAGTTCCCCACGCTCAATCAGAGCCACCTCTCGCACGTGACGTGTGAAGTTCAAAAGCTCTAAAGTGCTCTCTATACACAGCAGTGAACCTTTTCACAATAAAATGTGTCTTGCCTTGCAAAAATCAGATGTGCAGAATTTCAGCAAACTCAGGCAGACCAAATAATTGCCCATGGACAACAATCATTCCTTTGTTGTAGTTCATACCATACCAATGTTACTGAACTGGTAGCTGTCTGTGTAAACTGAGATGAATTAACTTTATAGACATGGGGACATGAGTCCACTCCACGCCTTGAATGTGCATGGACAATTTACATCTACAGATAATGCTGGCCTCTTCCAAAATTATGATGTAGTTTATAATGTTTAAGCAATTTGTACCAATTACTCTCTCTGACACAATGTTTGCACTGCCACATACACGTCACTGAAAAAAAGAAGAAATGCATTAGCCAATGACAAAGCTGCCAAATATAGTTAAAAACACAAAATATTTAACACTACATTTCAGATAAATCAATAAACCTCAAAGTGTAAATATGTATATGTGTATATAACAGATAAATTAAATGACCATGTATTATATTATAGAGGATGTGCACAGAAATCTGAGAGCATGAGGACACTGCTTTATTTTGTGATGTATTTCTAGTGAAAAGATTTCAACTGATTACAATTGTAAAAGGGCCAAATATGATTTCCATGAATGACTGATGAAGGCCAAATGCCTAGGAAAAGATCCTACTAATGTACTAATGTGATGTTACAGAAGCAGAAAAAGCACTTGCTATTACTTTAGACACTACGATTTTATCTTGCTTCTTGTTAGTATTTCCCCTGCAAAATACAGTGCACATCAGCCTACAATGAATTTGTTTGTAAATTGTGTTTGACAATGTCATGGATCCTGGAAGCTGTTCTATTTCTTGTAGGCTTCGCCGTTTAGGCTTCGCCTTATGGGCTATGCTCGTGCACGTGAGTGCGAGCACTGAAAATTCAATGATGCACCTATCAGCTGGGGCTCCGCCCCCAAGCACCTGTATATAATGCCGTGCTATCCGGCATTCGTCCTCTTTTAAAGTTAAAGATGTATGAATTCCTTGATCAGCCCTTTTCAGGGCCAAGAGTGTGATTACTGCCCAGCGGATCTTCTGCTGGAAGACGGCCACTCTTCATGCTTCCGCTGCTTGGGCACGGAGCGTGCTAGAGCCGCGGAAAGAACGGCGGACTGTGCCGCTTGGTTTCCCTTCCCAGGGATAGGCTTGCGGCTAGATCGCCACTCCCGATATCTTGAGGCGCTCGGCATTTTTGATGCTGTCGGCCCTCCTGATATGGAGGTAGATGACGGCAGGAAGAGCAGCGGAGATCCCGATCCGGACGCACTGTTGTCCCCGCTAGTGACTCCTTTCTATCTAAGCCACGATCTTCGTCGTGGAGCTCATCCTTCTTCTCGGCTCAGGTAAGCTCGTCTCGTTCTCTCGTCATCTGCCCGCTCTTTCTCACCGGTCCGGCCCAACCTAAATGATGCAGCCAAAGACCCGTCATCACTTAAAGCTCCAGGTAAGTCATTTGCCGACTTGATCAGGGTAGAGGGTTGGAGCACTCAACAGGCGAGTGGCTTACCTCGCCTAGAGTCTCCCCTCGGCACTTCTCTGTCCGGGCGCTGTATAGCGTCCAGACGAGGAACTGCTGCCCCCTCCCGTCTGCCCTGTTGATCATTGACAGTTGGGAATATATTTTGTATATTATATATATGGAATATATTATATGGCATTAATATATTATATATATGGACTATATAATATAGCTAACAGCTAACAATGACTGCAGCTAGCCGCAATGGCGGACAAGACGTGTCTGTTCGGCCCAGAGCGCAGCCGCTGTCAACAACGTCACTCTGTTGGCGTCTGCCCTGTCATCGTTGACAGTTGGGAATATATTTTGTATATTATATATATGGAATATATTATATGGCATTAATATATTATATATATGGACTATATAATATAGCTAACAGCTAACAATGACTGCAGCCAGC
>CABFOQ010042199.1:0-13487 GCA_900660455.1 Gephyroberyx darwinii
TTTATTTCATCATTTCACATTCTTAACCTGGGGTTATTTTTAAACCTGGGTTAACAGTTAGCCCTGAGGTTAGGGTTGTTTTATATAAGATGGGGGGCTTTCTAGCTATGGCAGGCTACCACTGATGCGAGAATGCTGGGGAAACATGCGACAATAAATTATAATTTATGAGTCATGGGCCTAAGTGGTTCCTGATGCAACATCAGTCGATACACAATGGTTCTGTGTAAGCTGGGACACCGGAGTTTAAAATTTTATGAGGCTGAGTAGGAAGGGGAGTGTCACTGTCCAGCAAAAAGCGAGCTGAGACACACACGCACACAAACAAAGAGATAATCACACGTTATGAAGCATGAGAGGATGAGTGGGCCGCGCAGGAGCCCACAGTATCCCGCTCGGGACAAAGAGGGCGATTGTTAAGTCGACCCACAGCTTCAGAGTCCTCCTCCTCGCTCTGCTGCTCATTCAGTCACTCTGAACTAATACTCACTACATAAGCTCAGAGGCACCGGGTCACAAGACCGGGAGAACCTTGCCTTTACATTCCTGCTGCAACCACAATCGGGGCAGACACACACACAGACACACTCGCGCACCGCAACCCCTGACAGAGGTCCCATACCACACGCAGGGGGGAAAAAGGAAAAATCCAAGGACAAACAACAAGTCAAAGAAATGTGAGAGAGGGGCTGGTATGGAGATCCAAATGTGGTATTATATTACAATAAACCTGACTGCCAAAGATAACAAACACGCAGGTTTTTTTCCCCTCTCTCCCTTGGCTTATGGGGAATGATATCCATTTGGAATCTTGGCCCAGGGTTTTCCATTTAACTATCTAGCCCAAGATTTTCCACACAGACCTGCTAGAAAAAAAACTGCTCGGATGAATTCTAGTGGAATACTTAGAAACGCAGGCTCCTACCAGGCACGAGAGCCCAGGAGGCTGGAACTGTCTGAAATCCTTTTCTGTTCAAATTATGTCTCGAAAAAGTGTGAAACCCACCCCCTTTTGTGGGGTTGTGGCTCAGGCATCCTGGCCGGGGTGAATGCTCCACGTCAGACCTGGGCGTGTGATTGGAAGTCGGGCTCCAGCTTAACATATATGGTCTTCCTCTCTTGCCTCCTGCCCTATGACCACCCTCACACCGTAACCTCAACTTCCCGCAGTGAAGAGGAAACGGGGTGGCTGGTGCTGGTGCCGGGGAGGAGGCCAGAGAGGTTGCAACTGCGGCGCTTTTCCACGTTTGTTTCCTTTGAGGTTTTGCTGTGTATGTGTGTCTGTGTACACACCCTGTTTGTGAGTGTTTGAGTCTGTCCACGTGTGCGTTATTTTTGCGTGGGGTGTATGTGCTCTGGGAGAGAGTGAACGTGTAAGCCCCTATCCCGGTAAAGTGCCGAGTCAGTGTCCTGGAATAACAGCCTGTGAGCAGGACAGGACGGAACAGGACAGTGCAGGCCAGGGCGGAACTTACACTCTGCTGACTCGGGCCTTATTGACTACAGACTCACAGAGAGTGCACAAAAACACTGGAGCCCTCTGACTGCAATGCCGCTTGACTAAAAGGGAGGGGAGCAATAAACAGTGACAGAATCCTCGGCTGTGACAAACATGAAACGAAGGGGGGGAAATGTAATGAGCAACTAGAGTAAATCAGCGGTTACCATTCAGGTTTCTTAATCCCAAGAGCACATTGTAGAAGTGGGAATCACCTGACTGAGCTCTGTTTACTCTCTTCATAAATAGCTGGTTATAGAATGTCCTATCTAAGCCTGGTAGTTAAAGGCTAATCTGCAGGCTGAATAACTATGGTTAGACAGCTGCACAATGGAACCATCACCACATCTAACTATGTGCTTTTCTGAGTTAGAAATGGTATTTTCTTTTTCCCCCCAAATGAACTAATTCTCAAATTGACCCTTGATATTCGCTGTCTACCATTATGAGTAAACCAGCACATAGTTGAAGACCAATCTAAATACTGTTGGCCTTCTGAGAGGAAAATTGAAAAGTGGCCCAAAAACCCAAAACAGCACCAGTTCCAAAAGCACGTCTGTGGTTCTCAACAAAAGCTTCATGGAGGCCTGCTGTAGGATGTAGGCCTGCTGTAGGGTGTAGGCCTGCTGTAGGGTGTAGGCCTGCTGTAGGGTGTAGGCCTGCTGTAGGATACACGCCATCAACTGCAGTAGTTATATATTAGGCCGACTAATACAGAGCTGTGCATAGGTCATGCCCCTGCTATATATGATGATATGAGTAACAAAAGACTCTCATAAAGCCAGTGTATGACCATTGGACCCTCACTATCCTTCTGAGTCAAGACGTAGGCTGCATTCAAAGAAAGCCACAAGTCCCATGGTACTGTGTGATTCCATCCAGCATTTTGACAAGCCATGCTACAATGGACAATAGCCTTTCTTTACAGTTGTTGTTATCTGTATCCTTCTGGAGGCTACAATAGACTGCTGAGGGTTAAATGTTGGCCTGTGTAGTCTTAGTCCTCTGTTGAGGTCAGCAGAGGAAAGGAGAAAACCTGGTTTAACATTACTATTTCAAATGGATTAATTTGCTTTTCTGAGATCAACTGATGTTACCTGGTTCAACAAGTACAAACCCTACTCTGCTTGCACTCGAGGCAGGCTAAAGCAAACACTTGAGATAACTGAAGGAAGAAATTTCACTGAATAATGGGAATGGGCTTAATTGGGAAGTGTCAACCTGAGTGAATTAGCCTTGGGTTCTTTGTCCTAATCCAGCATATGGCTGCCGAGCCCCGCTGATAATCTGAAGCTAATAGGACAGACTAAGATCACAACTGTCCACAAAGTAAGTAATTGTCTATGTGTGTGTTGTAAATAGCCATCAGGCTGGCTGGCTCCTCCTGTGCGGGATGACACCACACAGACTGCTGGGGAGAGGGAAGGGATATGCCAACATCCTCTAAACTTCAGCACAGAATTTGAGCATATAATCAGTTGTTAGCCATCTAAATGTCACCCTAAACCCACAGAAAATAGACTGGATTGCAAAGCATTAAGGTGTTAAGACTTCATCAAGGGTCACCCCACAGGCTCACACTATCTGTCATTACACCATGCTTGTGCGGTCTCACCTTGCAGTCTATCTTTGGTTATCCAGTGTGAGATTTCCAGTTCATTTTCCCAATTTTCCATTTAAAAGTGTAACTCTTTCCATTTAACATCTGAGTCAAACCTGACAGTGAGTAATCTGAGTTTTTGCATCAGATTCTGCATATTGCCAAAGCTGAGCGTCACTCTGAGTCATTAAGCTTTGAGTAAGATTCTGGAGGATTCCTCAGAGCCACTAGGCCATTAGGTGTACAGATGGACCTTTAATCAGATAAATGTCTGTCACAAATGTCACCTCAGTGGAATGCCTGCTGACACAACAAGAACGATAGCATTGCCGCAAAGAAGCAATGTCACAATACTAAAAAAAGATAGATGGCAAAACCTTTAACCCTTTGAGATAAGATTTCATAAGGCCTACTCAGAGGGGGAGCGGACATGAAAGTTGGCCTGTCAGCTGGTACTGATGTAGCAACAGGGGCTATAAAACCTATAGCACTGACATCCTAGGTCAAGACAAAGTAATTGATTTTGCCTAGCAACATCAATTATCAGGGGGTCACACTGTGAAATCATCTGCCATGAGTCACTCTACCAGGTGCTTAGGATGAAGTGGCTGTACAGTGCAAAGTACAAGAATGTTTACCCACAACATTTGGTTCAAACCGGAAGGGAAAAGCCTGCTTCAACCTGACAGGCTAATTCTGCCAGTTGGAATAGTGTTTGTAAGAAGCTGTTGGAAAGCACCTACCTGTCCCTTACTTCACCAGACAGACTGGCTCACCCTCCCCTGGCTATTGACACTAAACACACGCATTCTCTTCACATGATGAAATCCAGAGGGGGAAAAAACACAATTGGCACAGAGACAGCTGGGAAAATTGCGCAACAGCATATTCTGTAGTTTTGTTTCAAAGAGCCTGCTACATGTAATGGCTTGTAGGGGGTGATTTAAATCACGGAGGTTGTATTATGACAGTTGTCTTGACAGAGGACTGTACTAGCTGATGACAATTCTATGTCAGCTTGAGAATGGTATCAATGCGAATCAGTCATTACTCATTAACTGAGGGCCTTGGGCTATTCGCTGCCCGTAATCCCATTGTATTACATTTTCACATTGCTTACTCGGGTTCCCCAGTAAGCTCTACTCAGGCGTGGGAACTTGGCAGTGGCTTTACCTGTTGAGGAACGCGTTGCCAAAGGCGTTGAGTTTGCGGAAGGGCTTTTTGGGGTCGACAACCAGAGCGTTGCCCGGGATCACCCCGTCCTGATCACCGTGCATCACCGCGATGAAAGAGTCCGTCGTCGGCTCGGGGCCGATCCGCATACCAGGGAAGTCCTGCTCCATCAGGTGCCGGATGAAGGTAGTCTTCCCGGTGGAGTACTGACCCACCAGGAGGACCATGGGCTTGTTGTCGAAATCAGCATCTTCGAGTGCAGGGGAGTGGAAGTCGTGGAATCGATACGCGTCCTCCAGTGGGAACAGTTTGGTCCGGTACAGTCGCCGCAGCCCCTCCGACACGTTCTGGAACAGTTCTGGGTCTTTCTTTCCGTTTTTTCTGAACATGGTAATTCTTTGCCCTTGGTTGACACCACAGTGTCACTCTGCCCTTTAATAATAATCGGGTTTAATTCTGGTGTGGTTCTGTCACACCGTCAAGAGAGTAGCTGCCTGCTGGAATGAAGCAGTGTTGGGCGAGGTCTTACAAGTTTTTGTCCCCACCCTCTTCTTCGCTAGCTAGCCACACACACTGCAAGTCAATCATTCGGAGAGGACACCCTCTTTAGGTTACATTGGCTAGACGGCCAGCTATACTCCACCCAGTTAAAAATTAATGCTAAATGTCCTTTTAAGTGAACAAACGGCTAGCTATAGATATGACCTACACAACACAAAACAATTTAAACCGACTCTTTGCGTTTAGCTAACTAGCTTAGCTACCAGCTGTCAGTTTGTGACGAAAACCACCAAAGAAGGATGACGAGGAGATACCGGAAAAGTCATAAATATTTCACAATAAAAGCCCCAACTGAAAACGCCTGTAGTAGTTCTGTCACCCAACGCAGAGACTTGTGGTTTAAATCCTACAACTTTGTAAAATACTTTTCTTTCTACTTACTGTTCCTCACCTCTAGAGGATCACTGCTATTATAAATATGGAGAAATTCCAACATACACACTCACACGTACCACACACGTGATTCAAATTACCATTAGCTCTCAAGTAGATTTTATTTCAATGTTGTTTTGCTTTTCATGATAATTTCATGTTATTTTCAGACTGGGTTGCTTGATACATATTTTCACATTTGTTTTTCACATTCAGTTTAGAATTCAAAGTTTAGAATTTTGTGCCTCTAAGAAATATATTTGTCGTCTAATATACAGTGGGGTCCAAAACTCTGAGTCCACTACCAAGAACTGTTTGTTTTCATCATTTATCAAAGACTAATACATTTTTTCACTCGATTGATACTTCTTATTCAAGAATACATTAGTTAGAACTGATACAAATCAAAGTTTGTAGATCTTTGAGAAATGCTTGTATAGAAAAGGGACTTCCGTTGAGAAATATTTTGCAGGTGGCGGAAGTACGTCGACAGACATTAATGCGCATGTTCCACCGGCTGCACAACGCGGAAGTAAACCAGAGGTTTGGCGTATGCACTGGCAATTTTCCTTGAATGAATGGGCGACCATTTTTCGTACCGTCTCCAATTCTCCTATATATCATAATCATTCGTAACAATGTCAAAAGAGCTCAGTGAAGCAGTCCGGGGCCAAATTGTTCTCATGAGTGCTGAAAAACTATCTCAGCGCCAAATTGCAGCTAAATTGAAAGTTTCTAAGGGGGCAGTGCAACGCACGCTGCAGAGATCTTCACAAACCAAGTCATTTTCATCCAAAGCAAGACCAGGCAGACCTAAAGTGACCACACCATCCGAAGATCAGTATATCAAGCTAACGTCTTTACGAGACAGAAGAGCGTCTGCATCCAAGATACAAAACCAACTGAACAAAGAACGCCCTACTCCAGTTAGTAAAAGTACAGTCAAAAGACGATTGGCAAACTGCGGCCTTAATGGGAGTAGCAGTTTCCAAACCCCTTCTTCGACGACAGAACAAGTCTAAACGTTTAGCATGGGCCAAACGATACCAAAAGTCTTGTTTATAGGTGAATGTGAATTTTGCGGTTGCATTCGGGAGCTTATGTGAGGATAATGCAACAGTGCATAAAACCTACTGTCAAACATGGTGGAAATATTCAGGTGTGGGGATGTTTTGCCTATTACGGAGTTGGTGACTGACAAGAGGATCAACTATACATTGACCAAAGAGAAGTAGCACTCTGTTCTGCAGAGGCATGCCATACCCTCCAGCCTAATGTTGTGTGGAAGAGAATCCATTTTCCAGCAGGACAATGACCCTAGATCCTAAATGTACCCCCCTTCCCCCCACAGTCACCAGACCTCAACCCCACTGAACATCTTTGGGCACATTTGAAAAGGGAAAAGGCAAAACATACTGTAACACCACAAGACACTCTGGGATGCTGGAACAATCCATGCTGGCTGTAATTAAGGCAAACAGTGGATATACCAAATATTGATTAATTTTGACTTGTATTAGTGAAAAATTCTGTAATCTTGTCTGAGAAATATCATTTGACCAAACATTTGTATTAGTTTTTGATAAATGATGAAACAAAGGAGTTCTTTGTAGTGGAGTCAGACACTGTGTAGTATACAGTTTTGTCAGTCAGTTTTGTCTAACATGTCAGCTACTTTGTTTTTCACTCACTTCGTTTTTTCATTTTCGGAAGTGTTTTTTTCATGTCTAGTGTTGCCCTGGTTTTTATTCTCAGCTATATTAAACTGCAAGCACGTGCACACTCACACATATATATATATATATATATAGTGTGATATGTGAGATGTCCTTTAAGATGTCATCTTTCTCTTATGGCACAAGAGACAGCAAGATAAACAAACAGACAAATAAAGGCCTTGAGTTTATTTTATTGCAAAGAGGAAATGACAGAAATAAGCATGGAAAAAAAGACAAGGTGTTACTTGACACGTACACACAAACATGTGAGTCATGGGTAGACAGTGTATCGATGACTAGAGGTGTCCCTCCACAGATAACAGAAGCTCCACTGGAAACCAGAGCTGTTCCATATGGAGATGCTGTTACAGCTGGTGAGACCCACAGAAACAGCAGGGCTGACAGCACATTGGAGACCATTATTGTGGTGACATTCATCACAGAAAGAGTGCTTTTGCTGTTTACTGCAGATGTCTACTGTGCAGTGAGAGAGAGGAGTTCAGGTATCTGTGAATCTGGTTTGTGAGGTGTCACTTTAAATCACTTTTCTTTGTTTCATGTTCATTTGACAAATAAAATGCACATTACGTGAGCTCCCCCTGGCATTTGCTTTATGTGTCTAATAAGGTGCGATGGGGCTAGGTGGTGTTAAGGTCAGTCGTTTCACTGGCAGAGGGCAAAGGGAATCACAGGACGTGTTACAATGTAATGTATGTGCTCTAAAACTGCCATATCCAGCAGCTATACAAAGGAGTTTGAGATAATACTGCCTCCTTTTGGTAAACAGAACATTTTGCTGACTGGATGGAATCAAATCATTTTACTGCAGATTTTATATCTGAACCATCATGTGATAATGCCGCCCAAACCAAGTATATTGTCAATAAAGCATTATACATAGTACCTTCACGCCCCCTGATCTTGGTATTTACTGCCTATGAGATTACACCTTGCTCTGATGACGCCAATAAAATCTAGATCCTTTAGTTAATGAATGAAAAAATGTGGGGGTGCCATCCCAGTGACTGAAATGTACGCATGCAATCCATTTGATTTAATATTTTACTTAACAGCCATTGATGTGACTTCAAACAGAAGCAGCGTGGCTGTGCACCTCATCTCCTTAGTTTCCCTGAGCTTTGCCCCTTAACCCTCCCTTTCACTGAAAAACAGAGCCATAAAACAATTTAAGGGTAGACCTTGGTTCTTATTGCCTCCTTCAACTTTGTTCCCCCTGCTGCCTTACCCGTGGTTGTGTTCAAGGCAATGTTTTATACCAACTGATTCCAGTATCAAGGCATTATCCCTGTATTCAAGGACTCGGTATCGTGAATCTTGACAGTGTTTGAGCTAGAATTACACTGTTCACTGTTAGATAAAAGAACATTAAACAAATCAAGCCTAGACAGAGAATTTGGCACACTGTCACTGACTCCAGGGCACCGGCGACTACCTTGAGAGGAAGGTCTTGTGTTTAAATAAGTCTTGTTTAAGCCAGTGATTCAGTTTTTGCTTTATAGTGATGGAGAGTTGTCCCCATAAGAGTAGACTCATTGTCTTACCCTACTGAAGGTCGGGTCGCCTCCTGGTTAGACATTCAGAGAGAGTTGACTTGTCTACAATGATTACCTTTCAATGCAAATGTATAATTTCCATATCAATCAAATTATTGTGGTTCATGGACAGATATCTCGATAACAAGCCCTGTGATCAGGGAGTGTCTCTTCTCACCCATGAATCATTGGTAGCAGTTCATTGAAATGACACGTACATTTCACACACTGGACATGAAAAGTCTATTTGATTCGAGTGCCATTACAGTAGCTGTGCCCTTAAATTGAATGGCACTACATTTTGTTGCTAAGCAATAACATCCAATGTGCTTATCAAAGCTTCTATTTGGAAGCATTGGGAGCTTTCCTCAGTTTTCACCCATTTCACAGCTTTCCTCGGCAGCCATTTTGTCTCCCTATTAGTAAGCATCCAGTTCAATTTAATTGGGGAAGCAAAACGGCACGAAGGAAAGCCACCCATTAAGATTGAAGGATTTGAATGCATAAGTCTTTCATTTTTTTTCACGCCAGAGACAAACACAGAATGATGACCACTGTTGACTTTTCACAGGTCATAGAGAATGAATGCACTTCCAGTGACTTGTTGCTTGGATTGCTTGCAGTGTGGAGTGCATGGTTAATATTTAATCAATAATAATATGTAATATAATACAAGACACATTACAGGATACTTTTGGTAAAAATGCAAAAATGTACAGAGATTAGACTATATTAATATATATTAGTTAATTTTAGTCAATATTTTCAATTCATTCACCACATTTATATACATGAGGAAGTTCATACTTACCAAGCACACGCTGCGAATTAAGCTGGATTCAGAGAAAGAGTAAAGGCAGAAAGGTGAAAATAGAGAAAAGGACCAAGTGAAAGCAGGAGAGAGTGACCTTAAATAAAGAAAGGGCAAATGAGAAACTAAGTGGATGAGATTAAAAAAGCGGGGGAAAGTAAGAAAGAGAGGGCAGAGGGAGAGAAAGAAGTTTGTCCCTGAGTACTGGTACACTGGTGAATGAGAGCTGCTTAAGACTGTGTGGGGGGAGAGAGAAATTAATCATTACACTTACTGTAAATATGTAACGTGCCGGGCCGGCCCATAAAACTCAGCAAACTCTGCATTCTGTTTGAACACCCACAGACACATGGGGATGGGATAATATCATACAAGATGGATCACCAATAAGAGAAGCTGTCCGGTACCTTGAAACGCTTCAAATTGCTTCCTCTTGTTCAGAGTGTGTCATCGCTTCCTGTCTCTGCTGTCACGTTTTCCAAAGGCTGTGTAGTGAAATATGTGAGATAGCAGTAACAGTACTTACAGAATAAAAGAGGTAAAGGAAATAAAGGAGGTAATGAAGTGAATGATAATCTTTCAGATGGTTTCATCGACGTAAAGAGAGAAATGACTGCTGGTTTATACCGTTTACATCCATTTGCACATCCTGATGCACATAAAAGTTACTAGACTGTCTATATGGAGCTGAAGGTCACCTTTAATAACCTCTGTTTATGCCTATGAAGGATCAACATCTGAAATCTGATTGTAAGCTCTGCATGCATTTACTGTATATGGATTGAAATATTCAAAGACAGTCCAGCATTAAATTACAAATACAAGAAGACATTTCATTTCCTTTTGTCTCAGCGCTCTAAGAGACATGTAAACAGAGCTATGACTATCCCCAAGAGGGATTGGAGTCTGACTTTTCCCCATCTATCTTTATCTAAGTGGTTTAGGGGGAAAAGGCATTCTTGGGTGTAGGCTATTAACTTTGAATGCGACTTGATCTATCTAGGCCCAAATTATATGCATCTTATGGGAATTTCAATCAGGCGTAAATCATATCTTAAGTATATGTATCTTGTATTTAAAGTTTAAAAAAAAGAACATGTGAAACTGGAATGCAACCATGACCACTAGAAACAGAAACAAGTTGCAACATATGTTGCAGCTTTAATAGACTTAAAGGCAGAATAATATTTAAAACCTAAAGCAAAGTGGCAACTCCTTAGCTAACATAATTACATACAAAGTAATATTGGGAAAGGTGTTTCCTTTTGGAACAAGCAACACTGTATCACTACAAATTATATTAATTTTGTACAGTATTTCAGGGGAATAAAGGCCTTGTACTGAAGGAAAACATTGTCAGAGTTTGAAAACAGATGGTTTGCCTTGAGAACAGCTGAAGGGTGTTCACCAGATTTCATGAATATGAGACATGCTGGGTGGGAGATAAATCCTTTTTTTTACATATACAAATACATTTGTATATTTCAGTATCTTTAATTTAGCCTTTCAAAACGTTAACCTCTGACCTATTTGACCAATGAGGGTTCATACTGTACATGAAGCTGTTTTGGTACCAAATCTGATATGTTGCAAATTGATTGTGGAAAACCATTTGGATTGTTGAAGGGCTGTATTACAGGTTAAGTAACGGGCTCATATTTACTCACAAGCAATGTTATAATGGTCAGGATTACGTGATGCATATGTGTGTAGAGGAGATGTGGGAATGTGGAAGCTGTGCAAAACTTTCATTTGATGTGGGGAAGTGTTGCAGTGTTAAAGGGACTGGGTCATCACAGACAGAGGGCTTTTCAGCCTCTCGAGCCGGCGCAGCAATCTGCTAATGTTACAGCATTGTATTTGTTGAAAGGGTGGGTATGTAAGGGGTTAGGTGGTTCAATAATAAGTCATTCAAGGAGACCGTAGTTGGCTGTGATGTAAGGCTACGATGAGGTAAACGATCAGCTATGTCGTTTGGAAGTGCCGTTCTTTTTAACCTAATCGGGCTCCCGTAGTGTGGAAGCGGTGTTGACTGATGTGAGTAACGTTAGCTAACGTTGTCTTCTAAAGACTATTACCATTACACTAAAGAACATAACAGTTCTGTGTGTGTCGTATGTGTAACATACCAGTAAGCCGTAATGGTGGAAATAATAGAGGACATATGAGTGAGCCAATGTTTTTGAACAGGGATAGGCAGGGAGGCTTGTTAGCTTCCCTGATTTGAACGTTAGCCACAGAGAAGCTAATTTTAGCTAGTTAAGTTAATATCTGTAGCTAACCAGTATGGTGAACAAATATTTTGTCAGGCTGCCTGTCCAATGACTGTTGAATCTTCTGTTTGCATAGTTTTATATTTTGGCAGCGTAGCTCTTTAGCTGGAGGCTAGGCTAAAGAAAAAACATGGGCTGTTTGACAATGGTGCTGTCCCAGTCTTTTGTAGCTTGTCCAAGTAAAGTTAGGTTAGGAGCTTGCTGGGTGGATTATTATGGTCTTTGTGTGGATTGGGTACTTTCCCCACCCCCTCTCATAACATTAGGGTTATATAACGGTTATATATGCCATAGCCCGAAAATGAAAGTATATCAATAGTTAATTAATGCACACAATCCGTTTGCCTTTCAGCAGAAGATGGCAGACCATACAACACTAGATAGCCTGTTGGAGATGGGCTTTGACAGAAACAGAGCGTGAGTGACACTGATATTTGGTTTAAAGACATTTTCTAAATATTCACAAACTGCAAAACCGTTTAAGCAAATATGTTTGAGACATTTCACTAGAGACTGAGCTCAGAGACCAGGAAGTCAAACTAACATGCTGTCTGACATGAGGCTGAAACATGCCCCTCCTTCTGTTGATGCTTACAGGGAGAAGGCGGTGGGGAACACAGGGAACCAGGGGATAGAACGAGCCATGGACTGGTGAGTGTGTCTGCCGGAGTATTCTTACCCACAAACAAACATCACAGTCCTTCAATTACCCAGATTAACATCGTATCCCGTTATCATCCGTGAAAGCCACTACTGTGCTCCGTTTATCCTCTCTCTGTAGCTCCCGTGCAAAACCTGGAAATCAGTTGAACGCAGTAGTTGCTCAACTGTTGTCTTTCGCTTTCCTCAGGTTAATGGAGCATGAGAATGACCCAGACATCGACGAGCCCTATGTGCCTCCTGTGGGGAACGCCCTCGGAGGTGCAGCAGCCAGCCAGCCCAGCCCAGCACAGCCTACGGTAGCGGACACTGCTGAAGGCAAGTGGTCTTGGTGATGTTAAGTGTCGACCAGAGTTGCCTTACTCTGAGCATAATATGGTGTCAGTTTTTCTGTGACTCATAGTTGGTTTCTGTCTCTCTCTGTATATTGATGTTTTTTCCTGTTTTTGTTGTGACATTGAAGGGTGAATTGCTTGTTTTACAGTCTTTGGGGATGTATGTGTGTGGGTGTATGAAAGCATGTGGTTTTATGTAAAGTGCGTTGAGTTTTATTCCCCTTTGTGGTTGAAAGTGAGATGTTTTATTATAGAACAAAGACTTTTCTCTTTCTCTTTCTTTTTCCTTCTATGTCTCTCTGTTTTTCTCTCTCACATACATTTATTTTGGCTGCAGTGACAGAGGGTGGAGACATGATCCAGGATGCCCTGGAGGAGGATCCCAAGCAGCCAATGACAGAGGAGGAGAAACGCGAGCAAGTCAAAAGGTTGTGGTGCATGCATGGCAGCATTCTGTGCATCTGTTTATCTCTCAGTGGTACATCCTGTACATCTCAAAGCTTCGTTTCTGCCGCAGGAAGTCACTGGCGATACACGTTCTGAGTACTAAACCTTTAATACTGGCCAATACTGAGTGTCGATCATCACCTTTACCAATTAATATAGTGTGGGGTCAGGGGCCAAAAATGCTTCCTCTCTTTCCATCAGAGATCTAACATCCTATGTGTAAAAAAGGCAGAAATTCAATATGTTTTGCCTTGATTTGATTGTTTCATGTGGTATTGGGGAAATCTTTCGATGTGCTATTTTAGCCTTGCAATGACCTGATATCCAACATCAGTATGGGTTCATTCCTTGTATCTGTAAAGCCTGTGCTTCATGCTAAGTGTGTGTGTGTGTGTGTGTGTGTGTGTGTGTGTGTGTGTGTGTGTGTGTGTGTGTGTGTGTGTGTGTGCGTGTGCGTGCGCGTGTGTGTGTGTGTGCACGCTTTCA
>CABFOQ010042201.1:0-17294 GCA_900660455.1 Gephyroberyx darwinii
GGGCCAGAAAACTACATATCCTATGGAGCAATGCAGCGACGTGTAGACCAGTCAAATAACTTGGTTCTCGGTTTCCGATCCGAAATAGTCTGTGGCTAGTTGTGGCTGAAATGTGATGGAAAAAGCAGCGAGAGCATGGAACAGTGTAAACAGCCAAGAAACTCTTAGTGCTTTTGTGTGTGTGTGTGTGTGTGAGAGAGAGAGAGAGAGAGAGAGAGAGAGAGTTTGAAAGCCCCTTTTACACAATTGTCAGTTGTTTGCCTAGTGCTTTACATGACAGTACAGTAAGTGTGTGAAGGAGTGAGTGTTAAAGAATAACAAACTTTGATAACAGAGATGCTTGTCTATTGATATCAAATAGCAATACACTGGTCCCGTTTAAAGAAACAATGATCTGTTGGACAGAGTTTTGGTAACCTGTTGTCCCGCCAGATTGGAAATTTCGGCAGTCGGGAAGTAGAGTCAGTTCCAGCCCTCGTAACTTTAGCTAAACGTAATGGACTTGGTCTGTGCTCTTTGCTGTAATTTACGTTCTCTGGTGTTCATACCAGTTAAATACACATGAAGAAATATCTGAGCACCAGTCCATACTGCGGTTTGCCCTCAGTTCATTTTGTTACACTTGATTTTAGCGTAACTGCTGGCTATTAGATGTCAACGTCGTCTCCTTATACATATAAAACAAAACAAAAAAACGTGTACTGTATATGGATGGGTGGATCTGTATAATCCTCAAATACAGATCGGGGCCTGTACTCACTTTTACTGCCAAGTCGCCGAATCTCCTGCACCAGCAAATTTATCTCATGTTCGACATTCATCGTCACTAGAAGGGGGAACAAAATCAAAAGTTTAGAGTAGTTTACCCTCGTGAAGCATAAGTTGTGTGATGTGCAGTTCTCTCTTGTATGGAGAGCTTCACGCAAAACTGCTCAAAAGTCTCCCAATGTAATGTTGCATTTCGTTCATGACTTAATATCTATTACAACGCAGTAGGATCCTCGCTTAAACCTAACATGCATCCAATACCCGCAGCAGCACGTATTTCTTTCATTCCTACGGCATGACATCGACAAACTATCACCAATGCGGAAGTAGGCGATTAGCACGTCTAGTTAGCTTGGCAGTAATGCTTGCTACACTTAATTCAGTACAGTAATCAGTGGCCATCAATACTCAATAGTCAAATTGCTACGCTACATGACTGCAGTGGCATTAACACATTTAACACTCCTGTTATACCGTTGAACAGCAACCAGACGTCGTTAGCTCGCCGCTAGCTAGCAGTGCTTTAGCTTTTAGTCCGGGCGGACGGTTATTACTGCGGGACGATTGAGGATTACTACTGCATGTAATATATAGTGGAGAAATAACCTCCTTGAAAATCGATACGAAATCCGTTTTAATGCAACCCTTAGTCTGAAATGTGTATTTACCCGATAGCGATGGCTAGCTTTTAGTTGATGTATGAGTACGCGTAGACAGCCGACGCCGGGGGAGAATTATGCTACATCCCATTTCTCCTCCTCCTTGTAGTTTAACAGAGGTTGGTATCCAGACATGTTGCATTACCGCCATCTACTGTCTTAAAACCGTAACAAACCCATATTCCATTGTTTAAAATTCTCTTTACTCTTTACTGCCTCTCTCATTCTTGATTCCATTATTTCTATTTCCCTCCTACACCTAAATGTCACACAGATTCTTCTTCATGTCAGTTGACACACAGTCCTGTCAAC
Source organism: Gephyroberyx darwinii (assembly GCA_900660455.1). NCBI lineage: Eukaryota > Metazoa > Chordata > Actinopteri > Trachichthyiformes > Trachichthyidae > Gephyroberyx > Gephyroberyx darwinii. Next base: position 1,740 of record CABFOQ010042201.1, read on the forward strand.
ATTACACTTTATTTAATCCGCTGGGTCCCAATTTAAGTCTCGTGACTACCAAATTCCTTGCAGTATTGACTATATCCAGTCATTGATACAAACGCCTTCCATTAGTTTGTCCGTCCCATTGATCTTGCCATTTGGGACCATAAAAGCTGACCCTGTTTTACCCGTCTCCACCTCTTTGAATACATTTGTAGACATTCAGGACAAAACTAGGTTTTATCCACATGTGTATCTTTGTTAGAGCTAATGAGGTGCTAGCTGGTTGGCTAGGTTTCAGGATTGGGATCACAATGGAGTCTTCCCTCCCTCCCAAATTTGCTTTTGGCACGTGGACGATATCATTTTCAAACTCCTATTCACCAATCCACCATATTCCATATCAGATGTCTTCCTTCCTCTCTTCCCTTCCTCAGAGATTATCTGAACTATGTAACTGAGCGAATGCTTTTTCCACCATCTCTGCCTTCTCTTTATCCTTTGCTGCCTCTTTCCTGTTCCTGTCTTTAGAATTTAATAATGCCATTCTGTTCTACACATCATCTTTTTTATAACTGCCAACAATTTCTGGAGTTGTCCTGCCAATAGTTTCATAATACCCCTGCCATCTTGCTGCTCTTCGTATTGTCCTCCTTACACCCACCTGGGCTTGTTTGTACTGTAGGTTTTTGGAAATGATGCTCCCTTTTCAATAATCTCCTCTGATCTCCTCAGCTTTCCATTACATTTCCATTTGCACCGTCAACATCTCGTGTAAGGTTAACCTCACTCATGCCAAGCTCACTTATTTACTTATTTCCATATATCCATTGATACTACCTCTAACTTACACATCACTGGATCCCATTCACAATTCCTAGAGATAGTACTTGAGATCCAGGACTTTTGAGATCCAGGACTGACTTATTTCCTGTATTTACATCCCTCCTAGTCTCCTCCCATCATTCAAGCAAACAAACCATTTCTCCTCAATCAGACCTTCAATCACTTTTCCATTTCTATCTGTTGGACATGGCGGGACAGACGGTATAGGTCCTGTACCGTCTGTCCCGTCATATCCCGTATAGGTGCAAGCATCGTGCTTGAAGATGCCGTTCACATCAGCATTCAGGTCGTAAATAGTACATAGGAACTTGGAGTTTAATGATGGCTACTTGAAGTCAACTGCAGGGTATGATATATTCATTTAAAATAAAATGAGCAACTTTCAAATTGTTGCTTTTAACTGTCAAACATTGTCATCATTTATTTATACGTATGATATGAATGCAACATATGATGCTCCGTGTAGTATATTTCTATTTTCACTCTTTGTTTAACTTTTAGTTGTCACGCACATACAACAACTTTAAATTAACACAGTTATTAGCAAAAATAAATGTGTTGAGTAAATGAATCTGTATTTTCTCTATACGGCGGGAACAGAAAGTCAGCCGTACTTTGGACCCAGGGGTCCAGATATGAGGACCACTGTCCTGGGAGTATTTACCACTTTGTTGGGTCTTTCATGTGTGCTCTTCCTGTATTCTGGATATTTCCCATAGCACTTGAAGGCAGCATGCGTGCTCATCTGACTTCGTCGTGACCCCGCACCATATAAGGGATGGAGGAAGTAGAGGCTGTAGCAGTGCTTTTACTTCCACAAGCAAGTTCCATTCAGTCCTCCAAACTAAGGTTCATACTCAAAACGGTTAACATAGCCGTCTGAACTCGCTTTCTATTTTCATAACAGCCCAAATCCCACTGCAAAATGTGTAATTATAAATAATATTTGATTATTATTATATAATAAACAAAAATGATCAAAACTATAACTGTCAATCTATCCATTAGATCATATTAGCCAATACACAGGATGTAACTACACTACCATGTGCCTACACTTAAGCTCATACCTAGTTCACAACATTTCTAAACATGCAGATGAAGTATATTCAGCTACATCCACACAGGAATACCAATGTTAAAACATGTTTATCAGAAAGTTACCTCAATCCTTTTTTTTTTTTTTCATGCGCTGATTTATTTCATGATCCATAATTTGTTGATTTCACAGTGTTAACATTCTAAATGCTTGTCTACATGCAAAGCAGTGGGAAGGTATAAGTCACTATGTTTTCTCTAGTCATGCAAGGAAAAATGATGTTTGATCCATCCCTGGTCTACATCTGCTTCATGTCATTGTCCAATTAATTGTAATACCTTTATATAATTACCGCTTGCTGTCACAAAGTGGTGCCCCGGTGTTGCTCTGGGTGTGTTCGTTTACTCTTTGGCTTTACTGAAGAGGATAAACATGTTGGCTTTTCACTTATTCCTTGTTTCTTTACAGTAATTATACTAATGTCTCAAAATACTTTACAGTACAATGTAAACACAGTCTACAGTATATTAAAACTGCAGTGCACAGGCTGCAGCCATTTACAATACACTATACTGTAATACTCCCATGATTTACATTTGGTTTTCTCCAGCCTCTCAGGGAAAGACTAATGACAACGGGCAGTAAAATAGTTTCTCTTCAGTTATTGGAGACTCTTCTTTCTCGCACTCTGCCACTTTCTCTCCATTTCCCTCTTACACCTCTACCCCTCCCTCCTCTCCTATCTCCTCTTCCTTCCCCATCAGCATCTCACTCTTCTAGTAACTTCCTCACCAGCCTGCTCCATATTGTAGCTATCTGTTATGCTACTTTAAGTGACTCCTTTTGTACATGGTGAAGTAGCTAATCATTGCTGTGCAAACTGTTAATCAGCTAGCCTTTTCCTGGGCTATGTGCTTTACTAACCAAGCTGACATCAATATGATGAATGGAATGTGAAACGTATATAGTTTTGTTTTGGTGTTTGGTATTTGCAATGTTGTAATTTTGTGAAAAACTATGAAAACATAGAATTAGTTTTGCAAAATTACCAAGAGTCTTTGTATGATTGTGTTAGCCGTTTCACTTATGCTAACTGGTAACTATTGTAGCCTCAGTGACGTTAACAGTCATAATATCACTATTTATCATCACCCACAATTAAGAATAGCTGACAACAGTGAGTGAGCTAGTCCTGAGCCAGGTGACTGACACAAAAACAAGTGTACAAAACAAGCGCAACTTTTTATCTCTTTCAATTCATCCACCAAATTGGGTCTGTTATAATAGAATGTCGTTATAACCGTCAATAACATCAATGTAACATTTATTTTGAAATCCCTCATCCGGGATTCTCCTGGCCAAGCAAACTCGCGCTGACGCGCACCGTCTGCCGAATGACGTCACCGGCCGTTAAGGTAGCCAAAGTTATCCAAGCTAGGACTTTGACTTCAAAATAAAAGACTAAAGTGTGTTTCGCTAGTATAAGAATATGCACCGGGGAAAAATAACATTTATTTTATTTTTATTTTTATTTTTTAAAACAATTGCATTTTATTAACTATCAATTTCCTTATGTATTTGCTTTATTGTTACTTTGGTTCTTTCTATTATTTAAAAAATCGTTGCGCGATATGTGCGTCAATGAGGGTTTTAATTTGAAGAATTTTGCCGGAAGTCTTATTTTAATTCTGACTGTTTGACACTGGTGGTAGGAATGGCGGCTATGACTGCTGAGGAAGGAACTAAAAGACCCTGAAACTTTACTTCTAACGGCTCCGCAAAGGAATTTATTCCAAGTGAAACACAGAGACACCGTCCGGTAACGGAATAGAGGGAGACGAAGTAGTATTCAGCAAGGTTAACGTGCTAGACGTCCAGGCTAAGCAGAGGGACACACTTGCAGACTTGCTAGTTAGCTTAGTGCCGCTGACTTTGATTCAAGGTAGCTGTTAGCTCGCTCGCTTGTACTAGCCAGCTGTTGGCTACTCGGCTTGGCTAGCCCAACAAGTTAAGTGATTAACTGTCTGAAAGCATCCCACATTTGAATAGTTCATCGTCCACCTCAGATTGCAGATAGACTGTATTTGGGACTTTTACTGAAAGGTGGATCGGAAGACAACAAGGCGGTACAAGATCTGCAGCGCGTTGTGAATAGTATTATTGCTAACCTTAAGTGTTAGCTAGTGCGTTAACGCTAGCCAAGTTGGGATCCTGAAGTCTCGCCCATTTTTGGATCCTGCCCCAGCCATTGGCTAAGGGCTAATCAATAGCCAACTAGTCCGGTTTCGGGTTCATTTAATACGACAATGGAAAGTCTAACATTAAGTGATGTCGAGCAGAAATATTACTCCGATTTGTTCGTTTATTGCGACACGGACAACACCAAAAAAGTGGCGTCCAATGGGAGAGTTCTTGACCTTTTCCGGGCGGCCCAGCTACCCAGCGAAGTTGTCCTGCAGGTAAGCTAACGTTAGCAAGTTACAGTCTGTAATACAAACTGTCAGACTCACAGGCTGGTGACCAAACTAAGCAATGTTATTTCGAAATATTACAAACTTGCTTGGCGGTGAAAGCTGACCTACCATCCAGTAAAGCTATCGTTAGCCTTGTTGGTTAGCTATGTTGCGTAGCAGAAGAGACACACCTTCTTCTGGCTAATGTTAGCTTTAGCCAAAGATAGTAGGTAGCCAAGTTAATTAACACTGGCTGAAAATGTAGGGTGGACCGTACACATGATCCTACATATAAAGTAGATGGTATGTGTCATGGTCTGCTCTCCAACTATCATTTTATGGGTAATCTCAGTCTGTGGTTTATGTTTCGAATAGCTTTATATATACGTAACGTAACAAATTCTGTCCTCGTCACCCCTCTGCTTCAGCTCACTACCCACTCTTTCCTGTCCTCTTCGTCATTCCTTCAACATCTGCTATTTTGTTCACCACTGGATTGAGCGGACTTGTAGACCCAGTGTCACTATGTCCACATACCCACAGTGTGCCCTTTTAAAAGTTGTCCCTTAACCTGATCATGTGTAAAACAGAACAGTCTCTAAATCCAGTGCTCATGGCTGGTGTATCATTCAACACCACAAGTCAGGTGCTTATGTAATCCCTATCAGCCTGTATTGGCCAAATTGAGACATGTGCTCCTAACTGTCTAGATTACAGTATTAATGTTCCAGTCACACTGCAAATGATCCCACCCAGAGCCCTGGTCTGTTTTTGAATTATGAGGTTTGAGCAGCCAGATTAACTGCAACAGCCCATTCTCGTGACTCTGGGTCTCTCAGCAGGCCAGTATTTAGAGTTTGTGAGTCAGCATCCTTTTCAAGGTCAACAAGGGAGCTGTGTGGAAGAATCAAGCTGTTGTAATCTTCTATTCCCAATCTGTAGGATGAATATTCTTGTGGCCTATGAAACACATGCAGTGAAGGTAGTGTAGTGATGTAGTTTACCAGGCTAAGTAAAGTCATTGGTGCTTTGTTTACATGCATACGAAGAATTAGTACCTAGTCAGCAAAAACAAGGTTCAGCCAGCTGAAGTGTGCTGTTGGTTGTGTTAGGGTATTGTAGCTCTAAATACTTACGGACTTTGCACGGTATTTCATGTTGATGTTGTGAAGTTGAACTGGGGATGCATTGGTCACTGGTTTCTGGGGTCCACGTATGTGGCCAACTAACACAGTTATACCATGCACTATACACTCTCACCAGACTATGCATTATCTCATAAAGTGTTTGTGTACACATTTCATTCATTTTGTATATTCTGCCCCCCTCTCCCATTTCACACAAAGGCTGCTCTGCATGAGATCAACTGTGACAGAATCAGACGTACTACTGAACAGACCCACCGAGCATCCATCTTTTACTCTTTTACAAAACAGAGTGAATGAGAACATTGCTTGTGCCTAATGGCAAGTTTCTTAATGACGAATGTGACTTTAGCAGTTAAACTTCCAATTGGATTGCAAAATGCCTTTCAGAATTTGTGTGCAGGCACATTTCATATTGTGAATAAGTCTTTGGTGGGGAATTTCAATACATTTCGATATCCTGCTTTATTTCTGCAGCTCAGAGATATGGTACTGATATTTTCATGCAGTGTCTCTACTTTACTTGCTTAATGAGAGTCTTATAAGAACTCTCTCTATCTGAGTCAATAAGGATTGTCCAGTTTGCATGGGTTTCTCTTCCATTTGAATCTTTTGATGACCTTGGGTGTTCTCAGTGTTGCTCGTGACCACTGACTGACCAGCAAAAAATATAGACTAGTGTTAGAGCAAACTTTTATTAATCCTATCTGTTTCTTGATGTGTTTGTTTTTTATTCCTTGCTTCCCCTCTTGTATAACTTTTGCCCTGTGTGTGTGATTTGTCAGAGGGGAGTCCAAAGACAATTTTTCAACCTTAGTTGGACAAAGTCCTATTCTATTCTATTTGTATTCATACCAGGCATTTAATCAAAAACGGTCAGTCAGTAATGGGTAATGTCAGAGTTTTGGATGAATACAATGGTGTTAACTGTTCCTCCTTATGTGTGTCGCTTCAGATCACAGAGCTATGTGGAGCCACTCGGCTGGGTCACTTTGGGCGGAGCCAGTTCTACATTGCTCTCAAGCTCATTGCCATTGCCCAGTCCGGACTGCCCCTTAGGGTGGAAAGCCTCAACTCGGGTGAGTCCACAGTTGACTTGCATCTAATCACAAGTTCTCGTTTGATGCCTTGTTAGCCTGTCCTCTTCCCCTGACCTTATTTCAGAATCCCCTCTGGCACAAGAAGGTAGGAGCTGAAAAGGATTCCCGCACAGTGCCATCGCTTAACAACACACCACGCCACTTGGCTAAACAAGGGAATCTTCTTCTTAACGCAAAGCCTTGGCTATGTCAGATTCTTCTTTTCTTTTTGCTGCTCTGGTCTTCTGTTATCGAAGTGATGGACTGTCAGAAGTCTTTCCCTCTTGGTCAAATGTGTTTTGAAGATATCATGGGACAGGATGTGAGGGGCAGATGATGAGCTTCATGCCCTTTACAATGCTGTGTTGTACGGTTATAACCAGCCTATATTGAAAATGGTTTTAAAATATTTTATCTGCGTGAAATGCACTTCATTGAACTTATTAGACACCTGAAAAGTCCAGGCAGTGGATGCATCATTTGTAGGATAGTGTAATTATTTCAAACCTCTTTATGTGAATTGTTTTGCCCAGTTGGTAGCGACAGCCCAACATTTGTGGTAACAGGTGATTGATCGTAAGAGGCCTAATGGAGTTTGTTGTCTAATCCCCTCAGGGTCTAACCGGAAAATGGCGTTCTTTCTGTTTGCCTTTGGTGTGGCTTCTGTTAAAAAGCAATTTATACTACATGAAGGCACTCGCTTGGTCTCAAACCTTGCAACATGAAGTTACTAAACTGATTGCACAAGTTTATAAAATAATAATAAGGAAGCACATAGCCACTTCCTCACACCAAGATGGCCATGTTTTAAACCATGGAAATCTCTTTCTCTTACACGGAGGGGAAAGTTACAGAAGTAGAGGTGCCGTCTCTGATAAATTCTGAATATATCGCATACTGTAGGTGAGAACCTTTGGTTGAAACTATATTTATTATGTGCTGTGGAAAAAACATTTTGGTAATTGAGCCATTTCAGGGACTAAAGCTTTACGACTGAGAAGTAGTAAAATAATTCACGTGCAGACAGGATAAGTAAAGAGTTGATTAGGTGGCTGTGTGTTGTCAAGAAGTAAAGATAGCTGTGTGAGCTCTCCAGGACACCGTCCATTACAGGTTCTGGTCCACTTCCGGGACACAACGGTGTCATCTATCACCTGGTTCTGTCAGCCCCCCACATTGTCTCTGCTGTCTTGTCCTGCCACTGGTCTGCTCCTCGAACCTTGAGGCTTCTGCTTATACACGTACAGCATGTGTATTAAATCTCTCAGTTCAGTGTTACCGACAGGTTTGAAATTTACTTTGGTGAGGCGGAGGGGGAGGCAATATCTGTGAAACACACGCTTTATTACAAACTTGACTGGCCATCCCTTGTTTAAGTTATTTAGTTTTGGTATACATTTCATTTAGTGAAATCAGTATCTTGTCTTTCTTCAGGCAGTTCTCTTCTCTTTCTCTAGGATGTGCTAATGAGGCTAGCATTGGCTAAGTTAGTACTGCAACATAAGTCAACCATTAGACTCCCATTTGATTATCGCTAGCAAAAATACAACAAACATCTCAACAATTTCAAATAAAACAAATATAAAACAAAACCATCTGCTCTTTCCTCCTTTTAATACTGTGACTGGATTCCTTCTCCCCAGTAAAGGACCTGCCGCTGCCCAGGTTTGTGGTGGGGAAGAACGAGGCAGAGGCAAGGCATGCAGCGCTGTACCAGGACGCCGACAGTCAGGGGTTGTATTCCGGCTCTGGTGCCGGTGTTATACCCAGACCGCCTGCCAGGGGCCACCAGAACAAGAAAGGCCCCCCCTCCTCCTCTACGGTCCCTGTCCACGAGGTGATCCAGCCCCTGGCACCCACCATAGAATCACAGGTTAGTAACTCTACCTTCCCACCTTTCATAGGCAGGAAAATGATTTTGCTCTAGTTTAATATGCCACTCCTAGGCATGTGCCACCAATGGACAAAATATAAAAACAATTCTGTGTATGAAATCGAATTTCACCTGCCAAGGGCTGGTGATTCCTGCCCAACAATAATTTTACCGGCCAAAATAATGAATATACTTTTTTCATAGAACTATGTCAGCCTGACTGTTTCCAATGGTGTTTAGTGTATAAAATCTTAATGGTAATTTAAACCTGTTCATTCATTTATACAATAGATCAAGTTTGCAATTCATCAGTGCAGTGCAAAAGAATTCAATTACAAGAGAGCCCTGTAATTTGACTGTATATAACTGAGGCATTCAAAAGTTGTTATCTCAAACAGTTACTGACCAGTGTGGCGAGTGACCCTTATTGATTTAACCACCTAACACACATTTTACATGTGTGTAAAACACATTTGGCGCTTGGCTGGTAGCTATCTTGGACCCTGATGGTAAGGATAACTTTGCTTTCTCACGGTGGATGGATTGTTAAGATGATGTACCTTTTTATGAGACAAGCATGCTTTCTTTTCCCAATTTGTGCAGCTACACTGAAGTGTACAGTTACACTAAAAATGGACTCTGGCATTATGTCGTAATTACTGTTCAAATCCAACAAGTGTTTTATTTCCTGTAACGACTGAACCTAGCACTTAGTAGTGGCACGTTACTGGAATACTGCTGTTCCCCGAGTTGACTTTAGTTGACTATATAAGATTCTCTAAGAGGTCATGTCATGTTCATAATGCAGGTACCCTGAGAAGGTCACGCAGAAGCTCTGGTATGCTACTTTAGGGAGTTCCCTTATCTGGTAATGAATAAGATACTGTGATGGACCTGCTACTTTGAAGCTGCCCAAAATAAAGAGTTCCTTATTACAGAACAGAAAACATTTTGTAACCTACGTGTGTTCTAATATTACTGGCTGTTGTTGGGATGATTATAGATTATAGACCAGTGAGAAAACTAGATAATCTAAACATCCCTATGTAACCTTCATTATAAAGACTGTATCCATTTGCCTTAGTTTCAGAGTTCTGTGCTCCTTTTTGGAGTTCGGTACTCCCATTCAGCTGATCTGCCTGCTGTAACAAGCAGATAAAAAGCTTTTGAACTGGTATTTATTGGAGGCCTGTATTTATGAGCTTTTATGTGGTGTGCTCCCCAGACAACATAGAAATATGATATTGACAGGGTTTGAAATGAATACCTGAAAAATGGCAGTAAAATGAGTGTGTGGTGGATAAATCAGGAAGGGTTACCGCCACGCTGGTAACCTTTGGAGATGATAGCATTTGAATTCCTCAGTTATATACAGTCTTTGGTCTTTGCCTGCTCTCACTCACTTTGTCCTTCTGCAAACCTTTCCTCCTGTTTCTTCTCTGCCTGGATGGTTAACTAGACGTTAGCTTAAACTTAACATTATTCCCATTATTATTTTTATTCCCATGTGGAGACACACAGCATGAGTGAGGCTACCAAAAAGAAAAAAATAAAGACGAGAAAGATTAATTGTATCAATGAGCGAGCAAGTATTAAATCTACTGTTGTCTCTTTATTGGATGTTTTTCACTTATTTTTTACTAAATACAATTCAAAATGTGGAGTCTGACATATTTCTATGAAAAATGTTTTAATTAATTATTTTGGAGGGTAAAATTTATTCTTGGCAATATTTTTGTAAGTTTTTTTACCAGCCCTTTAGTTTTTGTGTTTTACCTGGTTGTATCTGTTGGTTGTCTGTTGTCAGCCTGACTCCACGTCCCCGGTGGTCTCCCCCCACCAGTCCCCTCCCGCCTCCCCCCACTCCTGGAGGAAACACAAGCGGCAGCCCAGCGGAGGAAACGCCGACAGACCTCCAGTGATGGCCACCACTGGAGCTGTCTGGACACAGTTCAGAGAACCACAGACAGGTAACACATACACACTTGCGTTGCTAAGTATATTTTATACTTTATACAGACCACCACATAACAAGGAAGCATTTTTTTTGTGAGCCAACCTATCGCAGTGAAGAAGAGGTGGTTGAGGACGTGAAAGGTTTCACACTTTGTAGGCCACTGGCATTGTATGATTACAGCCATAAAGAAAATGGAGACAGTAGCGGTAGAAAAGTTGGCCGTTGTTACTCTGATCAGTATGGAGCACATCGGCTGTATGGTGGTGGTTTCTGTTTGCAACTCGTGCCTTCATAATGTTTGCTGCTAGTGGCAGCGTTTGCAGCTTGTCGTTGTGGAGACAAAGTGGGCATTGCATGACCTGCGACCAGCTTTTCATTATTAGCAGAAAATGTGGTTGAGGCAACGCTTTTTCTACAAAAAAAAAACATACTGTGCTCCTCCCTCCACCCAGCTCCAGTACCTGGTGATGGTATGTGGTCGTCCCACTCGCCCCCTCTTCCAGTTCAGGAAAGCTGGGTCAGTTTCACAGCGGACACTCCGCCCTCCAGCGCACTCCCAGCCATGCATCCCTCATCAGTCCAGGTAGGGCGGCATCCACTGCCTGTTTCAGCTCTAGCCAGAGGCCTATTCCTTCTTCATCAAAACCTATTGCTCTTGTTGTAGCAGTCATCCTCAAAGGTTGTGTGAAGTGTTTGTTAGATAGATTATAGCTAAATAGGGTTGCAAAAAAAGTTTGTGAACCCCTTCGAATTACCTGCATTCCTGTATAAATGGCTCCTAAATATGGTCTGATCTTCATCTAAGTCATAAAATAGATAAACAATGCCACTGTAGGACATCATATCATGTTCATATCATTGTCCTTTCAGGTGTTCATAGTCCAAACTATAGTCAGGCAGACGCTGACACATAGCGTCACTTAAAATGACACAACTGTCAAGGGGTGTTTCTTTGCGTTTTCCTCTGTGTCCTTCTAAATGTTGTGGTCCGCTGTAGGAGAGCACCACGATACGAACAGTGGCCTCGGCAGCAACGACCAACGAGATCCAGAGACAGTCCAGCGGCTACGACGATCCGTGGAAAATCACAGATGAGCAGAGACAGTATTACATTAATCAGTTCAAAACCATCCAACCGGACCTCAACGGCTTCATACCTGGTGAGAGCGCGCACACACACACACACACACACACATAAATAACCATTCTGTAACACAGTTTGACGTAATCCCATTCTTTATGTTTTTATGTGTTCCAGGTTCAGCAGCAAAAGAGTTCTTCACCAAATCAAAGCTACCAATTCTAGAGCTGTCACACATTTGGTGAGCCATTGTTATTCTGTCCATCTTTGTTAAGTTGCCCTGTCATGGAGAGCTTTGGTATACTGTGCCGATGCCTGTTCCACCTGTTCAAATAATGATGGACTTGACGACCCTTCACATGTTGAGGCATTGGCTGGATGCGAGGGAGAACCAGCCTACCACCCTGATTCTCCTTCCATACACCCAACACCGGCAGCAGCCAATTAAGACTAATCGGACAACTGCAGCCTGGAACCGGTTTAACTGTGTGTTTGGGTCTGTTGTTGCAGTCTCTCGCATCCAGCCAACTTTTCAAAATAAGTCATGGCCTAAACATTTCATTTCAATGCATTCCCTCTACATTGTGATAATAACTGATATCGTTGTACATTACAATACAGTCATTTACCGGCCCCTTTAACCAACGCTCTTACAAAGGTACTTGACACTATGTGGGGATCGAACCCATGACCCTGAGACAGAGAGTCTCATGTTCTACTGACTGAGCTGTCTGGGCCTGGACGTTTTAGCTGCTCCTGAAATATATTTTTAGGACTTTAGGTTTAATCTGCATGTTTTATATCTACCTCCCTTTGACTTTCTTCCTCCTCTTGACACCTTGTCCTTGTAAAATACTTTTCAATGCTCATCTGAGGGAACAAGCGTCCAATGCACAGGAGAAAAAATATTTTCCACTTTGATGTTCGATTACGTGACTTGTGTGTGTGTATATATAGACTCTGCGAGCAGCTGGGGTAATGTCACCTCGCGGATCGTAACAAAGAAGTTAAGAATTACCTTCTGTTGTCGCGCTGATATCAGATTTTTGTTACAGCTTTTTTTTTTTTAGGTCACACTGCACCCATGTCAGTCTAGCAGGTGATATCTGTCTCACACAAGTGAGGAAAAAAGGCTTGTGCATGCGGTGTGTTCACAAGCAATGGCTGAGTGAGATTAGTCTCTGGTGTGACAGACAACATGACGTAATGTGCACCTCTGAGGGGCAGCGTTAGAGATCAAGTTAGATTGACCAACTTTTTATTATTTTGCTGTGATACTGATATTGTGGCGGTGCGTCACAGATGGGGCTAAGTATGGGAAACACTGAACTATCGCACTCCCATTTGATTATCACTAGTTTGGTGAAGCAAATACTTTATAATGTAGAACTTATTACAAATGGGTCGCCTCCTCAGTCTGTCATTTAGGCCACGTCTCTAACTTTGTCTCCGTTCAGTTTGTGCCGGCACAGCCAGTGGGAGTCATAGCTGCAATTAATTATAGTCACTGTAGTTCACTAACACTGTTTTTGGAAAACATGCATTATAGCCAAATATAAATATATATATCAGTATATTATTTAAGAATAACTGTTGTTCTTTGCATTGTTGGGGTTGTTGTGTGCCACTAGTTGCTGCTGTCTGACAGACCACCCTGTGTGTAAAGCTGTTGTATAAGTGTGTCGGCTGCATGGAGACTCGAAGAATCCTCCCCGCCCACCCCACAGTAACATGCATCCAATCATTCTGAACTGCCAAGAGCAGATGCTGACTTTTTGTATGCTGTGGTATGGATAATATCAAATTGGGAGGCAGCCACCTTTTTATGCACCTTGCCCATTTTGGATGAGCTCCTCGCTGCATCTGCTGCCGTTATGGATTTTGTCATGATTGTCCACTGTGTGCCCCCTAGGGAGCTGTCAGACTTTGACAAAGACGGAGCGCTGACCCTGGACGAGTTCTGCGCCGCCTTCCACCTGGTTGTGGCCAGGAAGAATGGCTACGACCTCCCAGAGAAGCTGCCTGAGAGCCTGATGCCAAAGCTGATTGACCTGGATGACTCAGCAGGTACACAGCCAGCCTCACTCTCTCCAACGCTCCCTCCCCCCGGTAATTTCAATACTTGTTCCCTTGTTCATAAACTCAAGGGTAACAGCACCTTGGTATTTTGAACTTATTCATTAATATGCTGGGGCTGCGATTACCCCCTGCCTTATTCTCAGCAATAGATGACAGCCAATGAAAATCAACATGTTAAGTAAGCTTTACATATTCAACACCCATCCTGTTTATCCACACTAGCTATGTCAGATGTCATGAAACATAATGTGAAAGACATGGAAACTGTCAAATGTTATGGGATTCCAGTGAGGGATATGTGGATGTGGTTTCTGGCCATAGACAGTCAAGTTAAATTAGATTGGCTCTCACATTTAAAACTGTGGAAAAACAATGATTTAATACTTTTCACATACAGTTGTGAGTTACATACTTTTCAATTACTTGCATTCCTGTATAAATGGCTCCTAAATATCTGTCTTCATCTAAGTCACAAAAATGTGATTTTTGCTGGACGTCCACTCCTAGGGAGAGCAGCAATGGAGCTGAATTTTCTCCATTTGTATCCAATCTGTCTGACTGTGGACTGATGGAGGCCAAGGGTGGTCTCTCCAATTTCTTTTTACCAGGGCATATTCCACTTCAACAGATCTCTTTTTTTGGAGAGCAGACTCTGTTGGTAATCAACCTTTGTGGGGTTTTTATATGACAGGACACCTCTAACCCACACCTGAATGACATCTCATTGATTGGATCACCTGACTTCAATTACCCCCTTTAAATAGAAGTCATTATCCTAGAGGTTGAACATGTTGAATACAAACATGTGAAAGGTATTTGTTAAATCACATTGTGTTTATCTATTGTTATGCCTTGGACTATGACCGTATCATACTTTCTGAGTACAGCAGGTAGGATTTTTTTGCGCAGCGATATGCTTTTATAAATTGCTTACACATCATGCAAATAATCGAAAGGGGGGTAGTGGCAACAGAAAAACGCCAATGGTAAAACTGACCAGGCAATTCACATTTATAACAGTCTTCTGGTCTCAACCCATAACATCATAGTAACTCTGCCGTGAGTTTTACAAATAAAACTTAGTCGAGCTTTTTACTTCTCATTTTCTCTTCCTCCTTTTGCTTACAAAGCACATAAAGAAATAAAAACTTCTGCTATCGTGCTGATTCTGGACCAAATCTGTCTCTCTGTGGCTTTCAATTACAACAGTGGGTGTTTATGGTCCAAACTAGGGCTGAGCAGTATAATGAAAATTTACTGAGACCGAAACTATGAATCATTCACCGACCTAATTTTCCATATGCCAGTATGTTCGGTAAATACATTCCTCCAGTGCAGGTGTGCCTTTAATTTAACTGAAATCGATGAAAGTCTCTTGTGCCAGAGACAGATAAGTTGAAGCTGGCAACTGACCAACTAACAAGTACAGATGCTGCACAGTCCCACAGCGCCTACTCATATCTAAGTTCCTGCAGCCATGGAATAATCAGGATAACCACATCATTCACTCAATGTATTGTCCAGAAGAATAGCTATACTATATTAATAGATACTATATTGCTCGGGTAGCTGTCTTTCAGCATCGTAACATAGTAGCCTGTTAGCCAAAATGTTTTGCTAGCATTGGCCAAAATTAAGAAATTACACAACTGCTTTGCTAGTTCCATGTAGTGACTAAAACTGAGGAGAAGGACAACCCACTACTAGGCCAGAGAGCTATGGGCATACTTCTGCCTCTTGCCACACCCTATCAGTGTGAGATACGTTTTCTGTAGTTGCATCAATCAAGACAAAATTCAGGTAAAAAAATCACTGAAAATGAACTGAGGGTGGCAGTTTTAACACAGCAGCCCTGTTTTATTATTGCTTTTTCAGTACAACATGAATGAAAGAAGTTGCATTTATTTATAAGTTGCAAATATGTTTTTGAGACCATATGTTATGATTGTAATTCATTCTACAGCGTAAGGCGGGGCATGGGATGGAGTGTGGCCTTAACGTTTTCCCATTACCAAAGGGGGGGGGGGGGG
>CABFOQ010042202.1:11656-21878 GCA_900660455.1 Gephyroberyx darwinii
CGGCCTTAATGCCAGTGGAGTCTGATCATCCGGGTCTGTGCTGCTGGAAGTCCTCCATAAATCTGTGGGAAGTAAAAGCGGTTGATCGGATGGTTTGAAAAAGTCTATTAGAGAGTCTCTTATGCTCTGCTCCTCTTCCTCCTCCTCCTCTTTGTCTTCTTCATTTTCCCTCAGTGACCCCAAAGTCACTGAGAACAGATTGACGTCACTCAAGTTGTCACATTCCTTCTCCTCCTCCATCCCACCCAGAAATCCAGTTTGGTCCCAATCAGGCATTAAAGAAACCTCCGCTCTTTGGTCTCTTTTGGTCTCTTTGGCCTCCACCTGATCTTGCCCCCCTTGCACCACCACAACCGCAACCACCTCATCCCCTTCCTCCACCTCAGCTGACTTGACACTGAAACTCCCAGAATCCCCTGAGACAGTGGGCGCGCTCGCCCCTGATGCATCACTGGAGTCTCTGCAGGAGCTCGCGCCCGAGGAAAGCTCCGCTGCTCTGTCCATATAGGCGTTTTTCCCTTTATCCTCCGCCGCCGCCTCCTCATCTTCGTCTTCTTCATCCTCCTCCTCTTGTGGTATTCTGGGATTGCGGATCTTCGGCTCTGTGCTGATGGAGACCGGGTCAAGGATTGTGTGCTGTGGCGTGAGGATGTTGAGGATGCTGCCTTGGACCAGAGCAGTCTAGAGAGAGAGAGGGAAAGAAAGAGAGATGGAGAGAGAAAGACAGAGAGAGGAAGGATGGAGAGAGAGAATGAGAGAGAGACAGATCAGTAACTGATTGGACTACAAAGGGGCTTATTGTATAACAGGTCAGCTTAAATCTGATCTGCTGATCTTATTGATACTACACACCTTATTATTGTTAGTGCACATAACTATTTCCTAAGAGAGAAGGGACAACAACCAAAAACAGAGCAAGGAAAAAAAAAAAAGTTTCTCACTAGCAGTACTCCGGGCAGTCGGGCCTGTTGACACAGAAACCTAGTGTAGATGAGGCAGGCCGTGAGGGCCGCCACGGCAAAGCCTCCAACAACCAGAAGAGCAGACACTGCACCTAGAACAGCAGAGACTACACACACACACACACACACACACATATAGCGTAATCAATAATACTCTCATATGAAGCACATAATATTATGGCATATACAGTATGTGCCATTTGTTATCCAAAGTGCTGCACAGTGTCATGAGTGCATCCATGTCTAGCACGGTGTGAATCAAACCCTTCACCCCGGCAGCGTTCGTGCCTTGCCCTACCTATTAAACTACTCAGGACCACACAGCAGGGTGCTTTTTTCTAATCAATGTCTAATCCAAGAGTATTCCATGACGTCCTATCAGTCCCAGGACCGATACTATCAGGACATTTCTGATCTGGTTTTTATTCCTCAAAGGGAAGTGGATCAACGAGCAGCCGAGCTGAGACGTTCAACATTTCACTGTTTGGGGGGGAAAAAAAATATAACATTTCCAAAACTATATGCACATTTTCCATAACTTTTCCCGACCTGGAAAACAATTTTTGAATTTCCATGACTTTTCCAGGTTTTCCACGGCCTTAGGAACCCTGACATATAAGGAAGTTTGATTACAACAACGTTAATAACAGCAGGCCTTCAGTTTCAACTCACCTCTGCTCGGCTCCAGGATACTAGTGAAGGCGCAAATCCAATCCGATGGCCTACTGTTCTTATTGGGATTCATCCTCATGTGCACTTGTACACAATACTTCGTACCAACCTCTAAGTTATCAAGAGTAAACGTCTTAGTTTTGAAGGTTAAAGGAGCTGGATCCTGCCGAAGGAACGTGGAGAAACAACTCGGTTAAACATGTTTCCACTGCAGAAGGAAGATTGGAGTTTCAGTCATACGAACATCTCTCAGAGGCAGAGCTGCTGCGGGGGCAGAAATGATCTCATTGGTTGAGTTTAACCTCAATGGGCGGGGCTAAAGAACCACAGTTCATCTGGCTAATGAGGCAAACAGACGGTACGCGAATAAGCGTGGAAGAAATGGTTGCCATAGAAACATTTAAAGGGTAGATCGCCTCAGCCGGCAGTCGTGAAACGGGCTGCTATGGCTGCAATGTAATCCTTTGGTGCAACTGCGCCGATCAAAGTACGTCCACTAAACGTTCTTGTTTTTACCACTGACAGACTCATACTGTTATCAGAAGTGTCTGACAGCATTACAGAAAGGATCCTACAGAGATAGACCTTTGTTTAACCAGAAACAGAAGTATCGCTCAAGGAGAAGTCTCTCTGAAATCTGAAAGATGAGGTGAGTTGTTGCAGGAAGAGGTTCAACAAATGTTTCTGGTTCAACAAAGGTTTATCTCTGTAGGCAACTCCAAAACTTTTTGTAGCTATTTTGCGATAAAGTACAAATTTGTACACATAGAGCCCAGCTTTAAAAATACTGGAATTCCCCTTTAAGCTCCAGTTGTCTACACGTGTGACCCGTCGGCTTGCATGTGCATTTAGAATAGCTTTTTTTTGTAAGTTTGTAAAGTCTGAAAGAAGTCTGATAGGCCGACTCTGGCACCCACAAGCTTTTTATTTATGTACATATACCTCCGGTAGGCATTTTGTGACCCATCAAATATCTCCGGAAAAGCCACGATCAAACTCTCCTCCCTTCTGGCTCAACCTTGTAAACGTGAAAAGCAGTTTGAGGCTAATAGTCTGATCATCGCCCTCCCTCTGAAGTATCTCCTGTCCCTCTAAAACAACAACAACAACACATAAACAAACCATAAGCCCTCAAATCATCTGTGATTACACGCCACATATACACCCGCCTGTCGCCCAAACCCTTCATATGAGAAAAGATCCCCCTCATTCATATGACAGATGAGTTACATCACATTTATGACGTCATTTGGCGACTTCTTGCGAAATTTTGGAACAGCAGCTACTTCCCTTGAAAAAAGAGTTGGTGACACTTCTGCAGCTCTGCTTCTGAGAAAGGCTTGTAGAAGTAAAACTCCAACCAGTTCAGATTCATCAGAAGGAATTTATGATTTGATGTCTTACCTGTGATCCTCCAGCTTTCCTCCAGTAGACCATAAACAGGGGGTTATAGTATTTCATCATATCTGGTATTCTGGATGCTTTGGCAGCCTTAGGCAGTGAAACGTTGACGTGGATACAGTTTCCACATCCAGCCAGTGAGAGTGTTGGAGGCCCCAGGACCGCTAGAGACAAGGATTGATTTTACTGAGGATGCTTTACTAACAGTATTCTTTCTGACTTGAGATTTCTACTTTATGGAGCAGGAAGGGTGAGAGGGGGGGGGGTGGATTTAAATGGACGATTCTTAATATACACGTTGTTTTGTTAAAGGGGAATTCTGGTATTTTTAAACCTGGGCTCTATGTGTACAAATTCGTCATTTATACCGAAAAATAGGTACAAAAAATCATCAGGGGCAAGTGCTCCGATCAACGTACGTCCACTAAAAGTGTTTGTTTTTGCCACTGACAGACTCAGACTGTTATCAGAAGTGTCTGACAGCATTACAGAAAGGATCTACAGAGATAGACCTTTGTTGAACCAGAAACAGACGTCTCGCTCAAGGAGAAGTCTCTCTGAAATCTGAAAGATGAGGTGAGTTGTTGCAGGAAGAGGTTCAACAAATGTTTTTGGTTAAACAAAGGTTTATCTCTGTAGGATCCTTTCTGTAATGTTGTCAGACACTTCTGATAACAGTCTGATCCTGTCAGTGGAAAAACAAGAACTTTTAGTGGACCTACTTTGATCGGCGCAGTTGCACCAAAGGATTACGTTGCAGCCATAGCAGCCTGTTTCCCGACTGCCAGCTGAGGCGATCTATCTAAAACTTTTTGTACCTATTTTGCGGTATAAATGACGTATTTGTACACATGGAGCCCAGGTTTAAAAATACCAGAATTCCCCTTTAAATTCAACCCCTTTCTCCTTCAACATTCATCATGCTGCATCTTTCCAAGCAGGCGAGCTGAGAACCGTCATTGATCCTGGTTATTACAGGCAATGTTAATCATTATCCATTAACTGCCCATTACATCATGTCATCCATTACTTATTGTTAATATGTCATAAATATTATATGGTATTATAAAGATATTATAGCTATAGCGTCTTTAAACTAAATGCTTACAGTGTTTACATCCTTTTTAATATCCTTTGGTACCTTTTACTCTTTGTTCCCCAACCTATCTATTCTCTATCAACTCCACTTCCCCTCAGGAACCAAAGTTCACCTTTTATCGTTCTACTACACACACTTAACACATCATTCATTACGCCAGCAAACAGATTCAACCCCAGAAGTGAAGTTTGTGTCGACGTACTGTCCGTGAAGGGGGTGAAGGAGACGGTCTTCGACTCCGGAGACTCGGACAGGTCGTGTGACGCCTGGACGAAGAAGGAGTACCTCTTCTCATTCTCCAGCTTCAGCACCAGCGACGTGGTCGTGTTGGATGGGTTTGGCAGTTTCCGCCTGTTCCTCTTCTTGTTCGCCCTGCACAGAGAAACACAGAGCTCAGACGTCGTCGGTTTCCCATCTCGTTTTAGGGATGTCCTGTACACGTGCGTGTTCGGTGAACCTCTTGCAATGCTCTCAGCAGGGTAGGGGCATTTTATCTTGTTTAGCAGAAAGCCCATGATGGTTTTGATGTTTGTCATGTATCTGACAAACATGCAAAAATCTCCCAGGAGTCAATAGCAATAGCACGTTTCAATAGCAAGTGGTACAATATACTGTATATGTTGTGAATGTACACAGTGCCGGTCAAACGTTTTACAACACCCCCATTTTTCCGATTTTGATCCCTCAGACCTTCTTCCAGTCTTCAGTCGTCCACTGGCGGTGCTTCATGGCCCAGGAAGCCTCTTTTTCTCATTTTGCCATCTTAGACATGTCTTCCTTACCGCCACTCGACCTGTCAGACCTGCAGCTTCTTCTCTTCTCAGTTGAAACTGAGACCGGTGTTAAGCTGTGCTTGAAGCTGTCGACTCTCAGAAACTTGTCTTCTGGTTCTGCTGTGGCTTCGGGTCTGCCAGACCTCTTCCTGTCAGAGTTTCCTCTAGTTTCCAAGTGCCTTTTGCAGGAAACTGTACTCGCTGACACCTTGGCTCTGAAATTTACACTATTTTTTAGTTTTTGTTGACCTAAACTTTTTTAACCTCTAGCAGTTTACCGCTCACCTTTGTACCATTTCAGGTTATTCACTGGACTTGAATTGATTTCAATAAAAACTGGAAAAATGGGGGTGTTCAAACTTTTCACCGGTAGTGTATATACTGATATATATATTGAGTGGTTATAGAGGCTTTGCAGTTGCATCACAAATCTCCCAGCAGCCACTGCTGGATTGGCTTTGTACTAAAACATCCTACTCAAGTAGAAGTACTGGTACTTTGCTCAAGTAGCAGTAAAATTACTGGTGTAAAAATCTACTTAAGTAAAAGTAAAATGTAGTTCATTTAAAATAAGTTACTTTAAAAAACAGACGGTTGCATATGAGCTTTTTCATGCAATGCAAAAACAATAGGACACAATTCAAACTACGAAAAAATGAAGTCAAATATTTAAGGCAAACATACTTGAGTCAAACTAAAGTTACTGACTCCAGCAAATACTCAAAAAGTACATACTTAACTGCAGTAATTATGTAATGTATTACTTCAGACCTCTCTACAAACAAAACTGATCAGGTCAATCACAACGATCAGCTCCTGCCGAAACCGACACAGAAAATATTTAAAAAATATTTCTGTTCAATACTGTTGAGACATCTCAGTGGTGTGTTTAGAAACTCTATCAGCTGTACACCTATGGATCACACACACACACACACACACACACACACACACACACACACACACACACACACACACACACAAGATGCTTCTCTAGCATCTCTCCGATGGATGGAAACATAAACCGCTGTGACACAAAACCTGAGCCACGTCCAGCGAGAAGCTTGAGAGAGAGAGAAAAAAAAACACCCTGCAGTCAAATGTTCCATCGGAAACACACTGAAAGTGAAGCACGTGTTGGCCGACAGACCAGGCACTGACTCAACGCGTGAAAATATTGAACGCCCTGAAAGTGAGAGCTGTTCCCTGGAGCTGCAGACCGTGAGAAAAAGTGGTTCTCAAGCTGGGGCTCAGGTCCAGGACAGGGCCCACCAGCTTTCTAGTCAGATATGAAGCATACATCAGAGGAGAAGCATCAAGCTGAAGCCCATTTCTGGTTGTATTGGAGGTTGGTTGCACAACAACACACTCTGGAGAGCATGGTCTTTATATCTACCGTTACATCGCTGGTTGGAGGTAACGTTGTGTAATGGCTTAACATGTTCCTCAACCTGGAGGAGAATATACCGTTGTGTCTGTAATCTTGGTGCTAAATGCTTTTTTCTTGTAAAAATAATCAGTATTTGAAGCCTCCAGGCTCCTTACAATCTTTGTGCTCTTATTTTGTCAAGTATTATTTTACTCTTTAAGGGGGGAAAAAAAATAAAATCATCATTTGGTCTCAAAGTGTACCATCCTGTCAGTGTCATTACACTGTCATGTGCACTGTACAGCCCATCAACCTCGCAGGCGAATCACTCATAAATGTGTCCTTATGTGTCCAAGGTCCAAAAGCATCAACACCACAGAGCAACAGCGATAACAACGTGAACACGAAGCACGACCCCGTTGTGCAGCGTGGATGTAACGTTTTGTTTCACGCTCGATGATACCGACTGGTCGTGTTTTGCAGCATCGTCATGAGACGCTGAAGGACGAGGCCGGTCCATCGGCAGTCTGCTATTAGATGTGTGGCGCTCTCTTTCTTTCTTTGCATGTTCTGAGAGCCAAGACAAGACAACACTTATTCCCTTATTCCCTCAGCGGCCATTTTTTAATGACATCACACTCGGGGCGGGAAAATCTGCCGGGAAGACGCACATCATAAAATAACAATATAGTTTTCTCAACGAGAAACATTAGAAATGAATGGATCTCAAAAATCTGGATACATGTTGACGTTTTAAGATATTTGGCACACTGCAGCTAGCTACCAGAAGCTAACCTACGCAGCTAGCTAGCAGCTAAAGAGCTAGTAAGCTAGCTAACTTCAAGCAGTCGTTGTAGTTTTTGTTTCCGACATTGCTAGCTTGATAACAGTTAGGTCTATCTGAAGTTTGTTGTTGTTGAAGTTTACTAAGTTTACTTCATTTATGTGTTGAAGTAAAGCTAATTTTATATCGATCTCAAAATGCCTTGGTGAGAAGAATGCTGCCTTCAAGTACGCCTCATAAGCTCCTACTTTTGAGTTTATGAGTTATAAATACGACTTGTTACACATTCAAGTGAATTTGGTTGGAAAAAATAACAAACCGGACATAAAAAACATAGATTCATTTTAGATGGCTTTTTTACTTTGGGAATCAAGCAGCACAGAACTACTTTCTGCTGCGGTGGCAGAAAGAAGAGGAGAAAATCCATGTCAGGCATGTCATTTATTAAAAACAAAAATGTGTGACAACTAAAAGTGAAAAAGTGAAAATAGAAACATCTCGCCAACTCGGGTCTGATGTAAAATCCCAACTTTCCCAGCTATATTTACCACTTTGTTGAGCTCATAATTAAAGTTGTGGTGTTTCCGTCAGCACTTGAAGGCAGGGTAAGGTCTACAGAGTTTTGACAGGATATCCTCTCCCATAAAGAGAGAGAATGGCATGAGCTTGATATGATATGACGCAAGACCAGGGGTAGTCAGTAACGGGGCAGGCAGGGTAATTACCAGCGGAAGACCTTGTACTGTGCTCCTGGGGGGGTACCAGGCCCGGGATCCCAACGGAGGACGTGGTGGAAGTTGTGAGAATCCACGGTAACATTGACCGGAGCAGGAAGGGAGCTCAGCGCTGCACAAAGGACAAGAAACGATGAGATGCTATCTTACTTCAATATAAACTGACAAGCACAAAGTACATTCTCACACACACACACACACACACACACACACACACAGCTGTTTCATGAGTTGTCGGTATTGATTATATGGGTGTGTCTAGGAATTTGAAAGCCTTCAACAATAAATACTGTACCAAGCCTTGAGTGAACTTGTTGGTTTACTCACCAAAGTGAACCTGTATCACCAGGCTAAGAGGGAGGAGACAATATTTCATCCTCTCCTATTGATAAAGCACCAAGGAGTAGGTCTCTCCCTGCGTATACCGCATTGTTGCTGCCTGTAACGGAGATCATAATGTCTTAGGATACAGTGGAGGGTAAACCCACCTATTTATTTGCAGAATATCAGTTTATCAGCCCTTTTCAGGATGATAGTAAAGAGTTTACTACCGTATGAAGTTGACATAATAGAGTTTAGCACCGTTATAGACTGATAAAATCGAGTTTTTAGGTTAATGTAATAGTTACATTACATAACATGTAATAGTTACCTGCCTTTTTAGGCTGCTATAATAGACTTTACCACCTTATTGGGTTGGTATAATACAGAATAAAATGAATTGGCAGCATTCCTCATGTGCCAGTTCCACAGTACCATATCAGTTACAAACAGCTAGACAGATAACACCGAGTCACAGATGAGTGTTTCCCTGAAAATATAATCGACCTTTGCTTATATTGGTGGTTGTTTTCCTTATGATGACCAGTCTGGAGGTCATAGTTTACCCAGTTTTCTATTTACCACGATATTACTGGTTGCAGGTAAAAACAAGCGACATTGTAGAGAGAATAGCTGATATACTGTCGCATTATACATAACATAATGTAATGATTCAACATTAACAAAAGCCCGCTCACATTAAACTAACCCCTGCCTCATTCACTACCTACCCAGACAGCCGCGTACTCCCGTGTAGTTGTGTCCAGAAAGCAGAAGCGAAAATAAGAAACAGCAGAAGCTTTCTAACAACAACGTTGCCTGGATCCGCCGCTGTCAAGTCAGCCTAAATATCAACTGTCACTTCCTGTGATGACTTTCAGAATAAAAGCTCGATCATTCGAACACACGATGCAAAAAAAAGAAATAATAATAAATGGAATTACAGTTTTTTAAAACCCAATCCAAATGTCTTTTTTCCAGCATATGTTGATAACCGTATATCCTATATCCTAACGTCCCTGTATCTAATGTCGTTTAACATCTAAGGTTTTGCAGCTCTTGTTTACAAAAAAAATACAAAAACAAGAAGAAGTCATTTATATTTTTTTTATTTTATTTTATTTAATTAAAGTAAACAAGATAGTTTTAGTTAAGTTTTTTCACCGTCTCGTTTCTCGTTTATTTTTATTTCATTTTATACCAATGCTTTTATCAACTCAGACACCTCGTCTTAGTTTTAGTGTACGATGCTATCCTTCATGTTTTTGAAAGGTGAAAATCTCTTCTATGAAGCCAAAATACTCCCGTTATGGTTCGGGCGCTCAATGTCTAGCTTGACGCTCCTCCGCTCCTCCAAAAACTTCACTTTCTTAACGTCACTCGGTAATTTCCAATCACGTGTCTCTGGACCATCGAGTAAGATGACATTTGGCATTGCGGCATGTGGCCACAAGAGGGCGGTGTAGGAATGGAGAAATGTCAGAAAACTGAGCGCTTTCTTGCAATGCCCTTAAACCCTGGAGGATTACTCAACACCTTCAGACAAATCCCTATAATAATCGTATAACATCCCTCTAATATTTGTACAGAGACTTTTAATGTCTCTTTGGGACTCAGTAGTGACTTTATAGTGACGTTATGGTACCTTATGATATTTCTTATGTGTTTGTGGTAATCAGTAGTTAGTTTGTAGTGATCTTATGGTACTTTAAATTTTTATCTCACTATCACTATATTATCCCTGTAATATCTCCTATAATATCCCTATCCCTATAATATCCGTATAATATACCTATAATATCAGTATAATATTCCTATAATATCCCTATAATAATCCTATAATAATCAGTATAATATTCCTATAATATCCCTATAATAATCCTATAATAATCCCTCTAATATCTCTATAATATTCCTATAATATCCCTATAATATACCTATAATATCCCTATAATATCCCTATAATATCCCTATAATATCCCTATAATATCCCTATAATATCACTATAATATCCCTATAATAATCCTATAATATCACTATAATATCCCTATAATAATCCTATAATATCCCTATAATAATCCTATAATATCACTATAATATCCCTATA
>CABFOQ010042208.1:0-16261 GCA_900660455.1 Gephyroberyx darwinii
GGCTCCAGGATCTCTTGGAGGCAGACAGCAGAGTGTGTCGCTACTGGTTTCAGGTTCCGTGTTCAGGGACCAACCTGTTGTCTCCTCCTCTCCTTGACGCTTGTCTGCTCCATTTCCCGTCGGATTAAACTGTTAAGGCAGGCCGGTACCCCATGCGCGCGCGCGCGCGCACGCACACACACACACACACACACACGTCATATAAACCCTTGTTAATTCTCTAAATATTTTTGCTAGTGCAGTGTTGGCTACCCAGTTGTTGAATTACATAAAATACTATCTACTTATTACTATATATAGTATTATATAAACTAATTCTGGTACTTGAAGATGTGGGCCAACTTCCGTCCAAGCTGTGTGACTCCAGAATAAACGGTGGAACATATTCACGTTGTGCGTAATGACGAACCGCAGCACTGAAAAAACTATCGAAGTATTGAGTTTTAAAATGTTAATGTCCTTAAGACAAGTAAAATTCGTTGTTTCCAATGCTGCTTGACTTATTTCAAGACTTAGAAACAAGTGTCAGTGGCAGAATAAGGGCGATCTCTCCTG
Source organism: Gephyroberyx darwinii (assembly GCA_900660455.1). Lineage (NCBI taxonomy): Eukaryota > Metazoa > Chordata > Actinopteri > Trachichthyiformes > Trachichthyidae > Gephyroberyx > Gephyroberyx darwinii. Next base: position 556 of record CABFOQ010042208.1, read on the forward strand.
GGATCAGGGGGAACGACACTTGATTCAAGGAAATATTTGAAACAACTTGATTTGCACTGGGAACAAGTCAGATTGTCTCATCCCATTGGCAGATTTTTTTCACTTGTTTTGTTTTTTTTAAAGAAAGAATTTGACTAATGGTGGAGGGTATTTTTTTTGTTGCACTGAATTAACAGATAAATATACATTGTGCCTGCATACGAGTTTACCGGGCATCATTTTACGTCATTTGAAATGGGAGCACCAGTGGCTCCATATACGAGGGTCCCACTGGCTCCCCCTTCCCATCTCTCTGCGTCACCGGGAGAGGGAGGCCAAGAAAAAGTTGACATTCAAAATGCACACTTCACTCAAGATCATTCTAGTATAACAAACTAATACTTGAACTCAGTAAATATTACCAGGAAAGGAGGAGATAGTTTGTGGACGTCTTTTCGTTGCCTCCATATGACAGTTTAATAGTTTTTTTTTTCTTGGCAATGTTTCCTAGCCCTAGCACGTCCACTCCCTTCTCTGTAAAGGATATATTAAACTTGGAGCAGAGTCATGACGGCATGGTGTCTTTGGACATATCTTCTCGTATGGACTGCACTGGGCCGACCTCCTCCTGCATGCTGGCCCGCTTAAAGCAGGAGCCTCTCCGGGAGATGTCGTCTGGAGCCTCGCTGTTTGGAGAAGACCTCCAAGAATCTAAAGCCAGCAGAAGTAACGCACTTAACTTTGCTTCTACCTTTTATGGGAAGTCACTCATAGAGATGGACATAGTTAAGGATGGGAAATCTGACTGTTTTGAGGGAAAACACAGAAAAGGTGAGTTTTACGAAGTAAATATAATTCATCTTCATGCAGAATTAGGCCTAGGCCTATAGGCTCTGATTTGCAGACACGACACAAACACCATTGCTCAAACAGAAATAAAGGAAACAATTTTACTAGATAGGCTATTTTAATTGCGTTCCTGAATAAACCAATATGACACTTCAGTTCATGGTCAACGCGTTTAAGATTATCAAAGATTTATGAAATAAAACAAAACATGAAAAAATAAATGTACTTAAGACTGTATTACAATAAACTGCATTTCCAAACTGAACATAGATTATAATAACATCATGTATTATTATCCAACGTATGTCATTTTATGGCCAAAGCGTCTTACAGTACTATGAGCACATACATCATGTGTGGGCCCCAGTGGGAATCAAACCACGCTACTAGTGACATCTTCTACCATGCAGTGCCATCACCCAACAATACCATACAATATCATACTATAATAATAAGTATTATTATTATTATTAGTAGTAGTAGTAATAATAGCAGGTATATACAAGTATTCATTTGGGTCTCTGGTGGGTAACATCGCTTTCCTTCTTTCTTCTCTCTCTCTCTCTCTCTCTCTCTCTCTCTCTCTCTCTGTCTGTCTTTCTCGGTTTTTACCACATCAGAAGAGTTCAGTGCTCCAGCCGGGGCTATGGGTGACTTAAAGACCGAGGATCCAGACCGACCTAAACCTCGGAGACGCAGGAAGCCGCGGGTCCTCTTCTCCCAGGCGCAGGTGTATGAGCTGGAGCGGCGCTTCAAGCAGCAGAGATACCTGTCCGCCCCGGAGCGAGATCACCTGGCCGGGGTGCTCAAACTCACCCCGACCCAGGTCAAGATCTGGTTCCAGAACAGGAGGTACAAGTGTAAACGACAGAGGCAAGACCAGAGTCTGGAGATGGTGTCTCTACCGCCGCCCAGACGAGTCTCAGTCCCGGTCCTGGTGCGGGATGGGAAGCCATGCCTCGCAGACACGGCCACCTACAATACCTCCTACAATATGGGCCACATCAACCATTTCACATACAACAACTACCCAGCTTTCAGTAACTACCCCAGCCCAGGCTGTAACACAAACTATGCGTGCAATTACCCAGCAGCCACCATGCAGACGATGCAAGGATCTTCCAACAACGGGAATTACATGAACTTTGGGGTAGGGGAACTGAATAATGTCCAAAACACATTTTCCTCCACTGGTGTGTCCTCATTACATGGCATTAGGACATGGTAAAATAAGGGCGTCGAAACATCAAATAATCCAACGTAATTACACAATAGGCGTATCTGCTAATTGCATGTATTTGTGCTTAATTATGTCTTTTCCCCTTCATTAAGACTTGAACAAAGTTTAAGTTCTTCTATTTAATAACATTCTTTTGATAGGAAACAGTTTTCATTTTTATTTTCAGCACCACGTTTTGTTTAAATTCATTTTCATTTAATCTAATGGCCTTTAACGCAAAGTAAAGCTCACGAAATTGTAATTAGAATGAAAATAAACCAAGTTGTAATAGTTTTACAAGGGTTTATTTTCCCTACTTTTTTCGAGACAATGAGGCAAAGACTAGCCTATTGTTTGTAAATAAAGTTGTTTCTTTAATTAGCCTGCATTTTTGATGGCCAATATTAAAAGAACATATCTACTTTTATTTAACAATTGACTGAAATTATTGTATTATTTAGAATATAGGCCTACCTCTGAAAATAAGCCTAGACCTCGAAAATTATCAGTTAAATAGACTTGATATGTCCATAATAGTCCTTAAAACGGAAATTATTAGTTCTATTAACAATAACAACAATAATATGTTCAATGCATCTAATATGTTCAGTCAAACTACTATAATTCCTATACCCAATAATCTAACTATATAAATAAAAAACAGCTAATATAAATACGATTTAATAATAAGTTAGAATAATTTAACAACATAAATAAAATAAAGAATTTTGGGCCACGTAGCCTAATGGTTGAATTATTGAAAAAGGTGAAAGTGACAGACCCTAACAACTATACAATCCTTGCCACATCTCATATGGTTAGTGTCAGGTTAAAGTGTTCAAGTGGCTATTAGGAGGCTTCCTTCAATCTGCTTAAATGGGGCTAAAAGGTTGTTAAAGTTTACACATTTTACATCCCAGTCTGCCACATGTGCAGTCTACAAGCATGTTTTTTTTTTGTTGTTTATTTTTACCATTCTATTAAAGGTTTCTCTGATACTGTTAACCATGACCTTGACCCGTACTAAATGTGTCATACTAAATGAAGTATGCAAAGCTGGATGCTATTCCAATTCCTATGGATTAAAAAAAGCAATTCTCATTTTTATCCACTGTATTGTGTAAGTCATTTTAGTTTTTGGAAATACCCGCTCTAAGCCTCTAGACATACTTTGTCAAACAAGTCAGCCTCAAAGTCAACCTTTGCTCTATAATTGTAAACAGAGTGTGAACAAACTGAAGATGTTGCCTGATCCTACCGAAGAAGATATTTATGTAGGTATTGTGTGCTATTTGCTTACTCAAGCTTCCTGTTTTGAAACTCTTAGCTGGACTATTAAGCTTTGCTAGAGAGAAGTCTTTGCAACTACAGAATTCACTACAACAATCTGGAGTCGGTTCGTAATAACTGCCCGGCTCCTGCATCTACGTCATAAGATCGGTACTAGGTCTGCTTTCCTAAGGACCACTTGTCTCGATATGGCACACCTCGACACTTGATTGACACTATCGCGGTGCTAAATGCAAGAATAGCCCAATTTGCTTGACATAGAGCCAGGAGCCTTGCCTAAGTGTGCAGCTATGAACAGGCTATGGAATTGGCTATGTCCAATTGCCACCACTTTAAATGAGTAAGAGATGCTTAGGCATCTCTTAAGTCTCTCCACACATACTCTTGTTGTCTTGTTCTTCACTGGGGAAAAAATGACCAACAAAACACACATTTAAGACCGCTCCAAAACATAAAGCCAGAAGGCTTTGTATTTATTGGTAATCAATACATTTACATTGATTTTCTTTCCAAAATGAAAATGTCAGGCAATTGGGGAGAGGGTAGCAAGGTCATGTAGCCACTCTGGCCACCCGCTCCTCTGAGGTGTTGAAAAGGCAACGTCAGATAACGAAGCCACACAAACCTAAAAATATCCCCCCTCACCCTCCACCCACACTGGAAAGGGAGAGGGAAACAGGTTGGAATCATCTGCTTTTCCGGGTCTTATCTGAAGAAAAGCAGGGACGCATGCTTCTCTATCTCTGCCAATGTGATTACTGCCACTGCTTTTCTGAGCTTTTCTGCTCTGCTGCAGACCAGTGCCAAGCTAATATGGAGTTGGACTGGTGTTACTTTGAAGCAGGTCTGTCTTTTATACATACTACAGTATAAAATAATTAAATACAATAAGCAATTGCATGTGCAAATCTACTATTCTGATTAGCTAGGTAGTGAAACACTAAAGCAGAGGGTGAATATAGAGTGGCCTTGCATCTTAAGACACCAGAAACTATTTCAATGCTCAAATAGCATTCAGTTGTTATGGAATAGAATAATAAATTATTAGTAGAATTATAGTAATAATAGCACATCATTTACACAATGCCTGCATGATATCAGGTGACAATAATGAATAGACAAAACTATGATGTTTTGGTTAAATCCTGATCTAGATAAGGGACCCATTTCTGTTCGTAGTCAATAAAAGCTAACTAAACATGAGTTTTCCCATCTGTCTGTAAAGGAAATATTCACAAATCCATTTGTAGTCCCCGCTGAAACAAAAGAAGACAGTATTTTGAACTAAAGTGGTACCCGACAGTCGCTAAGAAATTCAATTTCTATTCATCAAGAATCTGAGAATGTACGTAGGCATCTTTGATGTCATTCCAAAAAAAAAAATTGGATCTTTCATGGGAATGTTCAAAAGAAAAGAATAGGACGGGCCATCCATCTCTTCTCACAACAGACTTCAGAGAAAGCAATGCACAGCATTGGTCATACTAATCAAGATAAACTAAATTAGTGCTACAAACAAGTACATCCTCTTTTACAGTACATTAAATCAATCCCTCTGTCTGATAAAGGTTGTGAAATATATTTGCAATAAATATGATATGCATGGACCAAGGTGTGCAGAAGTCCTTTTGAAGACAGTATTTGACCAGCACCTTCACAAAGTCCAGCTGGGTGAGGTGAGCAGTCCACATTCCATAGAGCAGACATTAATGCACTATGTTGTGTGACAGGACATGCACTGTGCAGAGTTGTGTTTAAATAGTTTGTGATGACTTTGGGACAGTTGAGATCCTAAACATTTGCGTATAGTTACAGTAGAGCTTCCTCAAAAGTAGCTGGTCTACAGGAAGGGGAATAGTCTCTTTTTTAAAATGTAGAGGACCGTGGCGAGGAAGAGGGCCAAAGCCAGGAAGATGAGCAGTTTATCGGTGAGCTCCCTGCGATTGTACTTGGTGATGAGTTTTCTCCCAAGCTGGATGGTCCCCGTCATGGCCTTGAATTCCTCATTGGTCTCCTGGACTGTCCTTGAGGAGGTTGCTTCAACCAGTTGAAAAACACTGTTCAGTATACAGTGGTTCGGCAAAGACTTTTCTCAATAGTGATTAGCATTAGCCCTAGCATTACAGGCATATGCCATTTAAACTGAGTATGTAAAAAATGACTCATCGCAAAAAAATCCACAGCAGACATTAATGGCCTATACTATCTTACCATTCGACTAGAGCAGGTATGTGCTTTTATGAATTTTATTATTGAAAACATTTATTCATGATAGATTTTTGAAAAGTTTTATTTCAGAAAAATGCAAACCGTAAAACTGATAGTTCACACGTATGAATAAGAAAACACTACTGTGATGGTCTCAGCCTGTAACATCACTCTAACCCCTATTATATATTATGTCTGGCCATACGGAATTAAGAGACTTTACCAGATTAAACCACACATAGTGTTTTATCCTTGGGATTAAGGACACGCCACTAACCCAGTGAAGTCATGGTCTCCTCGCTCTGCTGTACTTGCTGGGCCATCATCCGGCTAATGCTCATCAGACTCTCTGTAATGTCACTGGATGTCTGGGCCAGGCCCTCTTTGGTCATCTTCCTGTTTTGAAAGGTAAATTAAGAGACACAAATAGTGACAGAAGAGGTAAGAGGATATAAATGTCCTACTGCAAATGAAAATACTTCTAAAAAGGGACAGAGGGACTTGAAAACAACTAAAATTTATATTTAGGGCATTGAGAGGGTTCAGTGTCTCACTCACTTTGACAGGATACAGGAAGGTTGTTGTAACCTCCAAGAATCTGTCCCAGGGACGTTGCAGTTACAGACGGTCTCTCTGACCACTAGGACACACTGCCTGCTCACCTTTGTCTTACAGCACTGTCTCCTCCATTAAGAAGTGCCTCCTTTTCCAGGTTGTCGATGGACAGTTTGCTGGCCAGGTTGGCTTTCCTCCAAGCCGTCTGGTTACTGCAAGAACATAAATCAAAGAAAAAAACTTTTTCATAAACAAATAATACATTGTTTATTGTTTATTGCATTGTCTTGTGCTGGTGTGGCTGTTAAGTCTGAATTATCAACACAGAAATGAGGAAGAAAGACACAAAGATGACAATTCATATTCACAGAAGTTGGGTACTGTAGGCTTAAATAAAAAATAAAGATAGAAAGAAAAAACATTACCTCCGCATCTGTTTTCGGTGTCCCTCTACTTGGCTAAATAAAACCTGCTTGTCTGACTCTTTGTCCTGCTCCATTCCAATTTGCTCCAAATCCTGTTAGAGTAGCAAAGTAATATTGATGCTTGATAGTGGCTGTCAGCAAATGTTTGAGAGACTCCCAAGCAATGCGTCTTACCTGAATCCGCAGTCTGAGGTTGTGGAACCGCTCTTTCACTTTCGAGTTCAGCTCTGTCAGCTTGCTTTGAGGTCCCGTACACTCAATGATATCCTGGAGAGAAATGAGATCAAAGATGGGAGAGAATACCTCATACACCATTACACGGTTTCACTGGCATTAAAGCAAGATAATCCCGTACTTTCTAACTAGGAATTTCTACTGGTGACGTAGAAATTTCGGTTGGTCGGTTTCTACTGAGGCAGAAAACGACCAATTCCGCTGGATGACAACGTAAAATACCTGTGTCTAATAACACATCATTAAGTGTTCTTATCAAATGTATATTCACACCTGGATGAGAGCCTTCATTTCTAAGTCATCTTTGAGTATTTCTTGTTCACATATTCGGACGTGGACATCTGACGACGCCATGTTTGCCAACGAAGTGTGTTGCTAGCTACGGCAAGCAGGAAGCCGGTAAGATTACTGTTTTGACTTTGCCCCACAAATAGGCTGTGATTTACAACCTACTTATCGAATTAACTTTGTGGCATATATACTTTGAAAAATCGTTCTATATGAAAACAATCTTGATTAAAACTGATGACCTTGTAGTTATTTCCAAGTGTAAACAAGCACTCAGCAGGATAATGGCCTGCTATTATTTGATACTACCTAGGATATAAAATGATCTGTGAAGACATTGAAGCAACTTTATCATGGAAAAAATGCATACATGCTTTGTGTATCATCTTAATGTGCAGAATGATCCTGTACATGTTCCATGTACTTTCTTTTAGTTATTGAAGTACTGACATGGATGCATACAGTACACAACTTTCAGTCAATGGCATGAGCTCATCATTTAGGCATAATGACAGTTATAGACCACTGGAGTGATTCATATTTTATTAATCACTAATTAATGTACATCCATCATAAATAGAAAACAGACAAAAATAGGTAACATCAAAGACACCACACAACAACTTTTTTATGGCAAGGTCATTCATATTAACAACAGCAAAACATTGAATGCTCAATATACATCATATGACAAAACACCAAGCGAAGGCTGCTTTTATTTAACGTAAAGCACATTCGATGAAATCTCTCAGAAGTCCTTTGGGAATCAAGTTTGTACAAGGCGCCATTTGGGGCATCTCTCAACAATCACAGAGGGATCTGAATTTAAGGGAGATTAACAAGGAATGATCATTGTGGAGTGAAGAGTGAATGCTCCAATGGTGTGCAGCAGTGACTCGGGTGCTCCCTGCTGAGAGAATTCACAATAACGAGGAATGAAGGAGTTAAGAGAGGAGGCTCAGCCACCCAACCAAACAGCTACGGGCTACATCTCAATCGTATCATCAATATCTTATTTTCTTTCAGAGGTAACTGTAAATATGAATACTGTACCTGTACTGTCAGGAGTCCTGGGGGGCAGATTAAGGCCAATGATATTTCAGGTACCAGATGGTGTCATTGGTCAGGCTTGGTCCAAACAGTGGGTTCAGCTGGGCCAAAATAGCTATCAGCCAGCTGAGAGACAGAATGAATATTTGTAAACATCAACACACACTACTTATTAACACCAATCTGTTTCAGATATTTTCCAAAGCTCAACAATATGGGGATTTCTTACTCTAACAAAATGCAATTCAGATTCTAGGCCTACGTTTCTCATGGGAAGTTAGTGTTGTAGTTATGATGATTTCACCCAGTGACAAACTGAGGGGCTTTGGGAGACCGCTAACTTGAAGGCTGCCACATTCTGCTTTGTCTCTACTGCCCTCTTTTGCCCGTCTGAAATGTAACATGACACTTCCTGCACACTTGGTAGCCTAACTTCTGGTCGGTAAATAATTAACCATAAGGCAGCAATATGTAGAACAGCACTAACTGGGACCAATTTTCCCTGTTAAAATGTGGAGTCATGACAAACTTTCAAACTGTTGATATGGATTTGTAGAGAATACTGTATTGACCTCTAATCGAATCAATCAATGTTAAGGCAGAATGTCTACACACTGAGGTGTATAACTGGACAATGATCTACTATGCACTATGGACAATTATACACATTGCAAATCTAGGGTTTGCCTTCAAACTATCTGGCCAACACTAATTTTACTCTACAGTACTTAAGATATAGATTATGAAGTTAGAGACATCATGCTACATTTCCAGGATGGCACAACTCACAACAGGTAGCAGCACACCGCAGTTAACACCAGCATGGTGACTATCACTCTGTGGGTAAAGAAGGAGAGTAATGGTTAAATGTCTTTCTTAAAGCAATACTGTAATGGTTTTAAATGATCAAGCCACCCAAGGCCATTTCAGATGTGATCCCATGATGCAAGTGACAAATAGGGAAATAAGGGAAGTTCTAAAATGTGGCACAGTTTCCAGAGACTATATTTATTCGTAGACTGTTAACAAATAGTGAGAAGAGACATCAATATAAAATTCTTGTATTTGGGGTGTCAAAAACAAAATAAATACACAAAGCTAACGTGAACCGTACCAGTCAGAACTGTCAAATTAGCCTTCCTAAGTTAGCTAAAGTTGACTCCAACTTAATGACGAGTAGTTTGTTTAACGTTAGTTTTACAGATAAAGTTGAGTAACTTATTCAAAAGCAATGCTGTTTTATCTTATCCTATTTGTTAGGAGTGAAGTTTCGGGGAGAAAATCTACTTTCACCAAATTATATTTACAGAATAACGTCAACAGAAATGAAGGTAGCTCTCTCTAGCCAGCTGGTAGCTAGTCAAGCTAACAAACTCACCCTCTGTTTGGTCCTTTGGGAATAAACCAGGGCACTACTCCTCCAACAATACCCCAAAACAGCGTCATGACAAGCATGGGAATCAAAAAATTCAATTCTGCCATTTTTCTGTTTGGTTCAAGACCAAGACCTCAGAAGTACAAACTTTTGAAGTGAGACAACTTCTGTACTTAACAGCAGTAATGGGGATCTCGACGACGAAAAGGCAGCACGCGTCACATGACCACTCACCAGGCGAGGAGGGGAGGGAGCAACGAAAACACAATACTCATATATACATCTGTGTTGAGTCTCAATGTGTCTCCCTTTCAAGTTCAATATGGATTATTAGTTTTTAGCAATAAGCCACTCGACGGCATGCTTTACAGCGATTTTACAAGAGCGAATATTAACCCTCTAGGCTAACCCTCCTTTTAAAAACCATCTGAACCACACTATTAAAATATTAAAAAGTTAATAAATAATTAACTAATAAAAATAATAAATACGTACAACTACGATCCCTTTATATTACAATCAGTGGAGACTTGGAGAACCAATCAAATCTGCTTGGGGCCGGTTTAAAGAGTTCTGCTCTAGAGCAGTCAAATTCCCCTGGGCTCAGTCTCATTACAACTCAATATTTTATGTGGGAACCCGAAGGAGTTTATAGCATGTTTCATCCCACAAGTCCAAAAGGAGATAGATCCCCTTTAGAGAAGAGTGACCTACACCTACACTTTAAAAATTAAGGTAATAATGTTTTTAGTTTTTAGAAGGAAAATAAGTAGCCTAAGTTTTGGACAAAAAGGTTTTGACTTGGACACACGGACCTTAGTATTTTAGAGACATTCAATGAAATTCTGGTACTTTCCCGTCAGAGTGCCTAAGGAGCGTTTTGTAAATGAATGCTAAATGTTTGTACGTTAATAGCTTGTCGGCCATTTTACTGTCCGACCCTTAATGACGGGTTTCTTAACCCATCAGTAGAAATAGATTTCCATTTTTTCTATCCAGTCTATTCCAACGCATAATCATTAGCAAATTAATGCATTTCATTGAATACATGCAATTTATTTCAGTCTGCCAAATTCTGACAAGGTTATGACCTAGCTCTCCACTGTCCAATGAGTCTGGCATATCCATGCAAATATCAAACATTGTTTTTATGTAGACATCTCCTGCATAATCCAGCCTCTGATCATTTTGCCTGCTCATTGTCATCCGATAACCTTCATGTAGCATACACACATCAATAGACTGATTTGAGTCTATTAATTTGAGTCTACTCATGACCACTACTCAGGCTATTCCCCCACAGTTCTCTGCTCCTAAGACATCATTTTTACAAGCATGATCTGGAACAAGATTACCTGGTTCTGTCTTCTGTAGATGTTAAATAGAATTGTAAGACTAGGTTTTAAAAACGAAAGACTAAAACCTGAAATATAAATCCTGAGAGCAGTCCATCTTAGTGGTTGACCAACTCAATTGAGGTGTGTATATTACAAAAAGGAACATTTCCTAGTGAAGTGAAATATTGCATGTTTATGTCAAAAATACATTTACGACAATGTCAGTGTGAAGAAACCCCTCACTATCAAAATATGAGACAGACAAAGTGAACCCCATTTATACAGTTTATTGTTAGCAAAATGATCCTTTTCACTCCTGCATCTTCTCAATGGTCTCCTCCTTGTATTTGCCCTTCTCCTTTCCATCAGCGCGAGACTTCGCCTTGCGCTCCAGGATCTTCTTGCGGTCCTTGTCCAACTTTAGCCTGGTGATGACCACCTGAAAAGAGGAACATTTTGAGTTTTTAAGCAATACCATGAATTTTCTTTGGCATTTATACCAGTCATGTAAGGGTACTGCACCTCATGTCTCATAATATTAGTCTAGTCTAACAAATTCACAAGCCATAACATTAGAGGCAATGACATGCAGCAAATAAAGGGACAGACTCCAAAAATGACAGCTATCACATCTGTAACCACTACACCTGTGGACATCCATTGGACCTCATGCAAAAATTGTGGTTATTGGTCTTGCAGACCGCTCAAGTGACTGCTGGCTGGAGGTAAAGCAAAAACAGGTGATCTGTCTGACCAGTTGCACATGTAAACTACCGATTAAAAGCCGTAAACATCCAAGGGGTCATATGGGCCTTGCCTTTTTTGCTCCTTTTGGCATTTCATGGGACCAATGTTAAAACAAATGTATTTGCTTATTTTATGTATAAACAATATGTATATTTGGTCAATGCATCAACCACACATTCATGTTGCTTGTCAATGAATTGACCCACTGATGTGACGATGAGACTCCACTATACCAGGTATTAGCCAAACCAAAATAAATCCACTTGGTGCCTAAATGATGCTTCACTGACAAATGAAGGCATAATGAAACGCTACTGGAACAGACAGAAGCCTCACTCAACTGTAAGAAGTAGCCATGCTCCAAACAAGCAAAACATTTTATGAACCACTCTAGGTGCTTATACCACTTGTACAGCTTATTCATAGGCCTTGGACATTATATAGCCTATCACTATTTGCATGTGCTAATCACACTCAATGCATTGCAAAGCTTAGGACAATAGTTGTGTTAACTGCAAGATGTCAAGGGGAAACAATTGAAGCACAAAAGATGTGTTGGGAAAAAGGAGAAACTAAAGGGTTACCAGGTATGCTGAGGCTGCAGTTAAAACTAGATGTGGGCAATAATGTCATGATTTGATTATAGCAAACCTATAAAGCATGTGTAATTCCCAGTCATAACTTTTGCTATTACTGTTGACATTCACTTCTTTCATGCAACTTTCACCCAAGTCACTATCACTTTCTTAAAAACAAGACTAGATGTCACCAGTGATGGCTGGTCCATGGTCCATTCAACCATAGACTCAAAACTGTCTATGGTTGAATGGACTATGTTTTTCAAAACCATGTCTCACGCTTCCACTGGACACCTTCAGGCATGGGCACTTCAAAGTGCTTATCAGGGCAATGTGTGGTGCCGTGCATATGACCCGGCCAAATAAACTGAAATCTTAAAATTGCATGGTTCACATCTTGTGGTAACATCTAGTTCAAGTGCCTGCTCCTTGTTAGAAATATAATTACGAATTGAGTGCACATATGTGACCCAACAAACTTGTTAAGAATGGTGATATCCAAGTTGCTGATATGTGATGTGTACAGCATGGAATCCCTGTCAGCAACTGAGGGTAGAATTGCTGTATTGTTAACGTTTGGTATGCTATATAAATAATGATGTATAGCTATGTTTCTATTTTCACTTTTAGTTGTTACACACTTGTTTAATAAATTGCTTCAATTACATAATTCAGTTTCCATCGATTCATATATCTATTCATCTATTGTATCCAACAGATACAACATCCCTTTGTTAAGAGTACATTTTCTTATAATTTCTGACCAAAAGCATGTGAATGCAAAACAAGCCATGTATACGACTTCCAAACTTATGAGGAGTACTTGAAGGCTGCATCAGACACTACAGGCCAAGTCATTTGAGAGAATCGCTTCATATAAAAAGAAAAGCAAACGCTGGCAAAAGGTAATGCATGCTGTCAAGTTGGATGGCTCCTATCAAAACAGTTGAGAATTGACTTTTCTACAGACTGCTCATAATGGCTGACCATCCCTTAGTTGTCAGGGATCTTGTTTCTTTACAACAGTGGTCGTTAAATCTAGACCTCTAGGTCCAGAGTACTGCTAGCTTCCTATTCTGCCAGGTAGTTTCCATTCTAGTTGTCTAATCAGGGACTGGTTTAGTCCAGGTGAATGCAATTAACTACCTGGATGGATAGAAAACCAGCAGTACTCCGGCCCCCCGAGGACCAAATTTGAGGACCACTGCTTCTACACTTCCCCCTTGCAGTGCACTGCAGAACTGTATTTTTACCAGTCATCCTCCTACATAACTAGGCCTATGTGCACAACCCGAGGGCATCAACTTAGTGGTATACTCAGATTGTAGCAGACTACCATATAGGTTAAAGGACTATTTGCAGTCTAGATCAAACTCAGGATTAAAGCCACAGATCCATACAGCTTGTTAATACAGCTTAGCTTTTGCTTGCTGATTTCTCCAGTATCCTTTGTAAACTACAGTGGTACACAATATAGGGTTTACATTTCAATCAGTCTCATGTACACTGAGGTAGAAACACCGTAATTTACACAATCTAGCCAATTCTGTCTCACCTTGCTGGGGTGGATGCCGACGTGGACGGTGGTTCCGTTGGCCTTCTCTCTCTGAACACGCTCAATGTAGATGACGTACTTCTTCCTGTAGACCTGCACTACTTTGCCAATCTGCTGGCCTTTGTAGTGTCCACGGACAACCTGTTTGTGCACAACACAAAAAATAAGTGAAGCAACTGGGCCTACAAAAATGTTCTACCAATTCCCTGATGAATCTCAAAACACTTAGCAAGCCAAACTACATTACCTGCACTTCATCGTCTTTACGGATGGGCATGGACCTCACGTTGTACTTCTGGCGAAGCTCCTTGGAAAGGGGGGAAGACATGATCTTCCTCCTGATGTGTGAGGGAGCATTGAAGTGCCTCTTACGGTTCTTGCGCCGTGAGGATGTCACAAATGGATTCAGCTTCATGATGCTATGTAGACAAGACACAAGACATCCATTGAATAAGCACTCGACCCAAAACCATTCCAACTAACGCAAAATTCAAGGCTTCAATGTCATTCTACAGGATAGCAGCTAGCTCTAGTCACTTTGCGCCCGCATTGAGTTATGGCTAAGTAAATGTACTAGGAAAAGAGTTGAGATGGTAGCTTCGCAGTCATCTCCTGACACAATTAGTTTTAACATTTTAAACGTCATTCTGCACACGGCCTCTCCTGACCCCCGAACTGTATGCAAAACGAACCAGGCAGTTGCTTGGAAACCTAATCTTCTGATTTCAAATGTTAAGGTAGTCTGAAGTAAGATGCTAGGTTAGCTAGCTAACGCTAACTCGGTAGCATAACAGTACAGCCAGATCCTGGAGACTGGATTTCTCTGCCGACGTTAGCTTATAAGCTAGCAGGTTACAAACTTATGACAAATGTTTCTCAGTCTCGCCTGCTCGCAAACTTTAGGTACGTGGGACATTTTTACGGCGGTGTGGTGTTACGTTAACCTCCCATTCTCCACCGTCAACGTGCGGGTACTGACAGACAAGGCAGGGGCTGCAGATACTGAGAGATTTTATTTGGTAATCTATAAGCAAGTTGGGTTCAATGTTGATCATTTCTTAATTGTGACAACGTACAAGTGTTGTTTAGGCCATTGTGAGGATAAACATATAGCTATAGTGAAGGATGGATAGTGATAACATTTCTGAAATTCTCTTCCCCGAGATCTTACCCTGCCGATGACTCCTATGGCCGGCGGAAAAGAGACTCGCAAAGTACTTCCGCTGGCATTAGTTCACACGCAAATCTCGCGAGAAGTATGGAGAACGAGAATAAATCCAATACTTTGAGGACAGAACCGATGATTATGATCGGAATTAAAATAAAACAATCAAGACGAACATCATCTGGTGTTACCGTAGTTGTATGTGATTAGTCGAATACTTCTTCTTGAAGCGTTATTTTTTCCTTTATTGACTGTACATTTGGCTTACATTTGACTAATTGACTGTTTGGTGGTCCTGTCCTATTCCCACAAATCAATGTCCACAAGCATGATTTTTTTTACTCTTTTCTTATTTCTGTGAAACAATATTGTTTATGCGACAATCACAATATGTACTTTTCGCTTTATCTAAGGTAGTTGACAATATGAAAAAATGTCACAAGATGGCGCCAAAAGCAATACCTCAATAACATGGTCATCACTTGTGAAGAAGTTTCCTCTATGATTCAAGTATTAACTTTTGGCTTATGTTCACCACACAGTCTTGGCAATTGTCATCTCTTTCCTACCCTTAAATATTATATATTAATATCCTACCCAAAATAACTGTAATTAATAATACATGAATAAATAACGCTATGGGAGTATTGTAATGATAACACATAAAAAACGATAAAGTCACAATAAATTCAGTATTGGTCTCCAACACCATATATGATTCTTGTAGGAATATTATAGTGATTTTTCGTGAGGGTTTCGTCAACATCATCATCACCATCATCAGTTGTGTGGCTATGAGGCGCATCGAATTGCACGGTAATTGCTTCTTTAACCCAAGGAGGGGTGTACAAA
>CABFOQ010042209.1:0-13415 GCA_900660455.1 Gephyroberyx darwinii
AACAGGCATCATTTTTAACGTCCTTTTGCCTCTGATGTCATGGTTATGATCCTCATGTGTAATCACCTTTAGGGTCAGGAATATGCTATTCAATGAAGTTGAACCAATCATGGCTTAAATATAGGCCATTAAGACAAATTGTCCCACAACCATTGCAATAAAAAAATTTGAAAACGCAGCCAGATAAAGAGAGAGAGGGAGAGAGAGAGAGAGAGCGAGAGAGAGAGCAACCAACAACCAACATCGCTTTCTGACTTCAAGATAAAACCCTTCAGAACTTCATATTTAATTGCAAAGGCCAGCTTGAATAACTAGCAGCTAAATGTCACATATTCCTTCCTTACAGCCCGCATATTGCGAACCTTTGCTTGTGTCGGCCACAGAGAAAAGTGCAAGTTCTCTATTGAGGTCATGTGGCAGCTATAAATAAGCTATTGATAACCGGAGGAATCAGCAGAAACGGATCAAACCAAGGCATTGCAAGGATGCCACGATGGAGGCCTGTACAATCATATTTTAGCCTGTGCGTTTAGATGTTAAGTCGACGGAAAATTATCTGCTTACCTTTTTTATTTGCTGTTAAGTGCCAAAATGTAAGAAAAACGATTCGTAAGCGTTATAAGCAAGCCGCCCGATCCGAGCATACTGTTTCCCAGCGTTGGTCCAAATCCTTCAGGTTATCGCTGCGGCATTCCTCCAAAGACATTTTACACGGAGCGTTAAATTGCCTAACAGCTGCATGTGACGACGTTTGACTAGAAGAAGAAACTGAATCGATGTATAAAAAATACAAAACTACCACCCGTCGCCCTACGGTCCTCTGGCAAAATTGGTCTTCGCTGCAACATCTGCGTCGGTCAATAGTTAAGAATAAATATATGTATGTGTGTATTTATAGAGAATTCAATAAAATGAAAGCCTATGAGAAAGGTGCGCACCTTTCTCCCTCACCCACCGCCTGAGACATGAAGCTATCCTGTAGACGGCCGTGCTGTGAAATGATGAAAACAAGCCATCGCGACCAGAACGCGCGAGAACATCGTACGACGGACTCGGCATTACAGCTGATTGGAAGGATCAGCCATACGTCGACTCGGGAGAGATTTCGAGTTTGTGGGGAAATAAATTCCTGGAGAAAAAAAAGTGTCAGGAAGAACGAACATTTCATTACCTACAAATCAGTCAAGTTGAGTATTTGGATTGATTGCACACCCAGAAGAATATTTGCTGTCCTGGACTGACTGTAATTTGAAGGATGTGGTTTCAGCACCATGGAAAGGGCTAGGCCCAGTCTACTGCAGTGGTTCCCAATGTGGGGGTCTGGGGACTTCCAGGGGTCCCAGAGAACCGTAGGGGGGTCTCCAGCAACATGAGGACTAGTTAAATTTCACTGTTATTTAGAAATTAGCACAGCGTAGAGAATGTATAAAGATAACGATTTGGATTATAGATTTCAGTCTGTCCAACGTTACCTTCCCAAGACAGTGGGAAATGCTATACTGAATCATAACTGAAAACAAAAATATTTTCAGATGGAGTTCTTAAGGCCAAGAGTTTATCAAATGGTGATCCTTGGTTTAATGATTAACTATTTCCTCCTACTTTTGCCTCTACTTTACACTCCGCTCTGTAATTAAGCTGGAAAACTGTTTTCAAACTGACAGCATATCTGGATGGACAGTTATCTATGAGGAAACCAGAGAGTTTATGAATTGTCCTTGGCTATATAATAGAAACTACCATGACCATGAATAGTCTGTCACTTATTTCTGCATGTACTGCTGCATGGTGTTCCTTAATGACGTCTATGTCTCAGTCAAAGAAAAAACGCAAGATTTAGTTCTTTAATCTTTATTTTCACGTGAAACAAATAGCTGTCATTTTAAAAGAGACATATAAGCTGGAGTATTAATTACAAAACTGCAATTCAGCCAAAAACATCATACAAATATTGTTATATTTACACTTAAGACACAATTATGTGAAACCTGATTGTTTGATGCTCAGGGAATGCAGATGATTTATCCTTCATAATCTCAGGTGGTCTCTGTTTGTTTAATATTACAGGTTTGGATGTTCTCCTTTCCGTGAAGGTGACAACATCCTTGACAAGCTGCACAGTGTCAATAGTCTTCACTGTTACTGTTTTTTTTTCTATTACTACAGACCATAATGCACCAATCGGAAAAATCAAAAGCACACATGAACATATAAGAGCAAAACAAACTGATCCAAGTAAAGCAAAAGACATTTTTTTGTTGTGACAAAGTATCTCCAATTGCCTTTTTTCATCACCTAATGAAGGAGATGTGAAAAAGGTAAAGACCAGTTCAAACTGACCACCACATCTATTGGGTATAAAGAGGAAAGGAAATGAGGCAGTGAGGCAAAGTGAGCTGATGAGCCCATCCATGGATAACCACCATCACTTTCTCTGCACCTATTTTCTCAAATCCTTTTCTGTGACGAGTGAGTGCCCACTACCTGCAAATTTAGGACCATACGATTGTCCTATGCACTCATGACGATCATATGTTTTGAAATCCAAGCCAGGTAGGGGACAAACACACATGAGGAAAAAGGAGTGGGGTGCACAGTACTGCACAGAGAGAGTACACTGTAGCATACTTCATGGCCAAAGGTCCCTCCTTGTGGTTACAAAAGAGTACTACATGGATATAAGGAGGCATCTTCACTTGGCCGCAATGGTTCATCACCATCCTTAAAGTCATACAGCAACATAATGACAAATCTGCTAATTACGATAACAGTACAGCCTGATACAACACATTCACGAGTATAAGCTCACATGTTAGAATGCACTTCTTCAAATGTCACCAAGTCATCACCACCACCACAAAGTTAAGCTGCCTTAAGGGCTTGCTGGGAGGGAAATCCTTGCACACATACAGTCACAATGAAAATTCAGAATAGGATTTTTCTCTTAATCTCAGAAAGGCAACTGGGAATTAACCATGACTATAATGGCTCTCTAAAAAAGCTGTTAAATCTCAATTTAAATGCAGTTGCCTTCTCCCAAAACAGTACCATTTTTCTACAGCAGTGCAGCATTGGTGATGTCTTATGTGATGTGTTATGATGGATGAGGAGACACAAATATGTGGATTTGTGCCACTTGGTCAGCTCCATTTAACAGCTAGAGCAGATTAGTATTTTTGGCTCCAACCCATATAACCTCAGACTAAATTCTACAGAAACTACACTGTTCCCTCATAACTGTTCACTGCAACTGACCGACTGCCCACCTTCTCTGATGTTAGTTTCAGTGCACATATGGGCTACTGGACACATAATATGGATGGGCAGCCTGGTTTTAGGGCTTGAACTATCAACAGTTTTTGACTGTGGCCTTTGACATGAATAAAGGCACACGGTCATAGACACTGGTGAAAGCCACTTTCAGCTGGGGAGACCAAAAAAAAGAAATGAAAAGACCCAAAGTAGTAGAAATTGTTTGAAAATTGTGTTCCTTATTTCATCTTTGAACAGTAATCTACAACTTGATTTAGTACAAATAAATTACAAATATACACAAATATGCACCCCCCCAACAATGATCAAATAAACAATAAATGAAACACAGAACATGAATGGCGTAAAATATTTCCATGCCATATGAGGACTGTAGTGCTATGATGGGAGTTGGTAGAGTAGGCAGCCTGCTAGCTAGCTCACTAGAAAAGTTTGTCGTGTTCACAGATGTAAGGCCGGTTTATGCCAACCCCACGGACAACAAATACTCCTGCATCCCTGCTAATTGGCAACTTGAAAGGTAGAATGGTGCAGCTCTTCAAAGATGCTATACAAAAAAAAAGAGACTGAGCAAGGATTTATCTACAGATGCTCACACAGTTCATGAATGTCTCATTTTCTAACTTCTCTGGTGCTCTTGGCTCTGTTGAGGTCAATGAGGTGGTGTGAAGTGTGAAGTGTGAGTGTGCGGTCCTCTGTGGGCCAAATGAAGATTAACACCCTGATGGCCTTTCCCTCGGTGTGTCTGAAAGCTCATACTGCATACTCATGGTATACTATAGGAATAAACAGAAAGATGTTTCAAAGATGTTCTTGGCTAGCGTAGTCACAAAGCCTGCTAAACAGCAGACAGTATGAGGTTTCAGACACTAATGACCCTTGATGTCATTAGGGGTACCTCCAAAGATTGTCCCCTTTTCCCCTTTGCCAAGAGGATGATCTAATGAGCCAGCTTTAACTGGATCAAACAGCTGTTGCTTATGCAAGTATGTGTGTGCTGGAGCAGCATACAGATCAACCTTTTTCTATGCTTGATTTTGTTTTGTTCCAACAAGATCTACTAAAACTTGACCTGGTGGATAGTACACTGATTTGTACCATTTATAATAGTCACACAAAATAGATTCTGTCCAGATACTCTACTGCATTTTTCTGAGGTAGAAAATGTAGGTTGGTTAGGTTAATAGGTTAGCTACCGAGCACTGTGTTGCCTTGCAGTACATCTGGCAACGGCGAAAATATCATATTCAATAAAATCTCTATTGATTCACATATCATCACATGCCAGTATTCATTTAGTCATTTTTATAACAACTGGTTTTCTCATTAAATGATTGAGGATTGGCACTGGATCAACAACTCCCAACTGGAGCATGCCTAACGGACTTCCTTACCTTCTGGTCAAAACAGAAAAAAAAAACAATCGACAAGTTCATATTCAAACATTTTTCTTCTATTTTTGTTCCTTCTGTTGTTTTTCTTCTGCAAAAAGAAGATGCTTCCAAACACCAACAGCAGAGCTTGTGTTAGAAAGAGACAAAGAACTGCTACAGGCTTTCTGAGGTAGCAGGGGCTTTTAGTTTATGAGAGATTTGGTGAAAAACGACATCTTCTTTTCTGTTGTGCTAGTGTTAAACGACAAGTTCAAGAAGAGAGTTTTGAATCCCACTGACTCCCTGTACTGTACACAGCATAGCGTTCAGTGGCATACAACCTTTATCTGTGAGATATGAGCCCACAACATTATATTTATAATACATATATTTATAAAATTGGTTATTCTTATGGTACAGGTCTATTTATATTTTGGATTTGTGTATACAGCTGCTTCATATGCTGGTATAAGTGTGTGTTGGTGGAACAAACAGTGTTTCTCCGCCTACCGTACGCTACCTTTTATAACAGATTTAGCTGAAACACCCTGTGGGACAATAAGGCTTTAGGTGTCATTTTATAGGCCCTTGTACTGCTCATATAAAGAATCCTTCTACCTGTATACCTCCCAGTGTTGCGTATCTAACACACAATCTTGGCCACAGGGTGCTAATGTAAAGTAACGAGTGTGTGTATGAATATAATCCTCCCTTGCTCCCTACATCTCTTTTTCCTTCTTGGCCTCGCAGGTGCTGCTCTTGAGAAAGTCGCTCTTGAGCAGCCGATAAAAGAGGACAATGTTCATGGCGGTCATGATGGCCATGCCCACACTGCCCACCGTGTAGGCCAGCAGGGGCACCTTGTCTCTGTTGAGCACCAGCCAGCGTGTCATCCAGGCCAGCGTGTTGATGCGGAACACCACGTATGTTCCCAGGTTGACCATGCTGTTGACGCGGTAGAGGGTGCCCGCTGCGAGGCTGGCCATGCGCAGGACCTGCCGCAGGTGGAGGAACACCGAATTGATCTCCACCAACAGGGCCACCACAGCAAAGCCCACGTAGCGGCAAGACAGCACTGAGAGGCCGAAACACGTGATCACCTGAAAGGGAGGACAGGGAGAGAGAAAGTTACACCGCATGTTGCACACTACCATATTCAAATACAATGTTTTCATTTCAGAGTAAGATGTAATAAATGATAATTAACTAATAATGAATGGATTGATAAAATGTTTAATCTTGGTGCTGAGATGTAGTGGTAGTGTGTTTTCTACTCTTTATCCCTCTCTATTTTCCTGCTGTCTAAATAAAAAGAAAAATACTGGGTTGGTTATATATATATATATATATAAGCAACATATAAGCAACGTGTTTTTAAAACGGAGCAATCTATCCTTAATCTGTTTTTCTGTGGTTTTCTCAGGAAACTGGCTAATTCAGAACAATGGCCTGTTGTCCCAGAAAGCCCTGCAGTTAACCGTCTCGCCACATTACAGGGGGATCACATGACCTCATCCATGTCCATCACATGATGTGAAAGGTCAACAAACAGGGCTATCACCACTGGCAGAGCTTCCTTATAATGGATCTTGCTGAGAGTGTTTATTTATTTATTTTTCTTTATGTATTGTTTTTATGTGTATGTTTATGTGGGGAGGAATTTTCCTGATGAATTTATAACTTTGTTCTAAATTATTATTATTATTATTATGTTATTTGTTTTTCCACCTTCAATAACTTGTGAAGCCATTAAGTAGAGGGACATTTGTGATTACTGGAAGAGGAAGAACAATTTACAACCACCTTTTTTCATTCTCACTGTTGACATCCTCTGATTTACAGATTCTTGCTAATCCATAAAACTCATCAGTCAAAATGAAGTACCTACTATAAATCAGAGGGAGGACTTTTTAATTTAGTTGGATTATATTCAAGATTATATGCAAGACATTGAAATTTAAATGTTTTTTCAACGATTAAAACATAATCTGAGGAAGGATGCCAAAATGAGAATGAATTTAGTCTGTGACCTCCAGATAATATGGCAAATGAACAAATTAAATTTGAATGTGTTTGCGTTTATACATAGGAAACATATTTTCTCAAATATTGAAAAATGTGGGTGTAAAAGTTGCTGAAAGTGGAAAAAACAAATATCCACTATCAAGCCACTGTCTTTGACAGTGTGACACTGAATGACCACTGAGTGATATCATGTGGAAGGCCATCACTGCCTTGACTCATTTCTGCAAAGCTGTGCTTATGAAAGTCTGTAAGGTAATTCACAGAAAAACTCACAAGGTGGCAGCAGCGGTGCCC
Organism: Gephyroberyx darwinii; assembly: GCA_900660455.1. Taxonomy (NCBI): domain Eukaryota; kingdom Metazoa; phylum Chordata; class Actinopteri; order Trachichthyiformes; family Trachichthyidae; genus Gephyroberyx; species Gephyroberyx darwinii. The sequence goes on from CABFOQ010042209.1 coordinate 6,966, forward strand.
AAAACCAGTCTTCGAGAACCGCAAACAGACAACCAACAAGACACTCAGAAAGTAAGTTAAGTCTGCTAACATTCCACTGCAGAGGCAATGGAAAGGACTACGCTGTCTAACTCTTGCAGCAGCCCTGGTGCAGGTGGAAAATTTGGACGACATGGACGAAATGTGTTGATCCCAAAACAGGCTGTCCAGCCAACTGCCCATGGGAGCTGTCACTACTCAGCCAGTACAGCCACTAGCTTCACTCACACCCAGAGCATACACACAGGACAACCCGTACTCAGATACACTGTACTTAAGGTTGGGAAGTCTTTTAAAAACTGTTGACTCCTCAGCTACCATCATGGTGAACTAAGTGGGGATGACCCCCCGCCCAGCCCCCCCTGTAACACTGACTATAGGAAGGGCACTGACAGCAAAAGTCAGATACACATCCTCAGCAATCACAACAACCATTATCAGGTTATAATGACAGTGATGATAAACAATGACAGTGAACAATTACGATGACGACAGCGAAAGCACCACATTTAGCAACACAAACAAACCGACTCAAAGCCACCGTGACGATGGAAAAACAGCTATGTGAAGAGGAGGCCAGGCTTTTGAACCACACTGAAACAGGAAAGACAAAGCCAGCAAACACACAGATATGTGAAATTGCTCTTCAGTATTGGCCAGCCACTCTCCTGTGACATTCCTCTGTGGAGGGACAGGTGCTTGTGTAAGGGCTGGCACAGAAACTGCATCTTAAAACACCTGGCAAACAAAAGATGCATTCTCAAGGTCACCGAGACAGGCAACCGAAACCACCTGGTTTCACAAAGTCTGTTATTATTGGAAAAGGCTAGCATTTAGTAGCATGATGGGTTCTCAATGGATTGGTAAGCAACTATCTTCTCCAAATTTGTTTTGCCTCTCAGTGGTCTCTTTGTCCCATACTTTCTTTTTCCTGAGTGGTCATGTTTTCACGAGATTGGTGACTTTTGAGACAACACACACAGAATCAGAGTGGTCCCTTGCTGCTCCATCTTTGTCCCATCACCCAGAGTGCACATCTTCAGTTGTTAAGTCTGAACTGCCTTCGTTGGCCCTAAAGGATCCAAGCTTTACAGAGAACTGCTGTCATGCACGTGCCAAACATGTATATACAATACACATGCATGCATTCCCTCACACACAAACATATCAACATGCACACATATACACAGACACGCACACCTACCACAGCATCCAATAACGGTGGCGGTATACAAACAAGTCTAACTCGAACACAGCGCTGCATACAAATTTGTGTCTACTCACTGCACTTGGACTGTGCATTTATTCATGGGGGTGCATGAAGATGGTAACTGTAACCTAGGGAAACCGGAAATAGTGGTGATAAAAACTCTCAACCATGTCTGACCATGTCTGCTATTCTACAGTGATTTACTGTAGCCACAGGGGGTTCATGTACAGTAAGGGGTGTGTGTGGATCTGATCACTCCTCCATCTTTACAAACAAAACACGTATGTATTCTTTCCAACAGAGAGAGAGAGAAGGAGCTAGGCATGTAAACTTTCTTTCTTTAATACTTTTTAAATCTTGAAAAGTGTGTTTTAATGTGTGTTTTCATGTGAAGCACATTGAATCCACTGACCACAGATTCTCTTACATTATCTGGTGGTGTTCAGCATGACCTATCTTATCAAATATCCAACCTGCTTTGAGAAGACAAACAGAAAAGCACATTCCAACCAGGGACTGAGGGGGTCAAAACAAGCTCTTGTAAAACACTGAGATAAGAGCACTATATTCAATGAAACTAGATAAGCAGTTGGGCAATATGTTATATACAACAGAGCTTCCATAGGTATGAATGGAAAATTTGGAGAGGAACCGAGGGATTAAACGACAGAAGGATGTAATAACCAGTTGGAAACATTTTAGACAAGTTGATAAAACAATGAGAAAGAATTAATTTTGTGCTGCTGCTAGGAATGAAACGCCACGTACACACCCAATAGGGAGGCGACTTAAAGACTTTAAAATCTTTGGGCCCACACAGCAGTAATACACAACTGATTTCATTCAGAAAAAAGTAATCAAATTTCATCCAAAATATGGCGCAAGTATAAGAACAATCGGTTAAAGTGTGAGTTTGTTTATCCACCTATTGCGTGTACCCATGTTAAGAATGCATCGATGCCAATATTGGTATAGGATATCAGCGAGTTTGGGCTGATAAGTTTGTTTTATGAAAACCAGAAATCTCAGCATCTGGTGAAGTAATCATTGAGTCATAGATATGTTGTGGTCATTTTGTGCTATGGGACAGTAAAAATCTAACTTATTGGACCTTTAATTTTGTGCATTTTTTACTTACAGTAGAATTATAGATGCCTAATAGATATCTAATAGACAAAATGGATTATTTCCTCAAAAGTTTTGGCCACTGAACCCCAGCTATATTGTTTAAAGTCTATTATGTCTAAATTTATCAGCGAATGTAATAACAATACTCTTTATTTATATAGCACTCAAAACACAGTTACAAAGCACTTTACAAAGGGGTAAAAATGATACAAATTGACAGCAAAAGCAATCAAAACAAGCTGAGAAATATAAAAGCAAGGTAAACCAAACCCCCTTTTATGGCTTAAAAACATAAATCACAAAAGGGAGGTCAAAGACAATAAAAAACATTACATATATAGGTGTAATAAGTGACTTAAAAGATGATACTGATTTAGCCAGCCTGCACTTGTCAGGGAGGTCATTCTCAATTCTAGGAGAGCTGAGGGCAAAGGTCTGATCGGGTCTTGTTTTAAACTCCACCAGCCTGAGGAGCCGCAGGAGTATGAGTGAACAATGCAAATATTCCTCAGTTCAAAGAAACAAGATGGAACAACCTCGACCTGTTCGACTAAGCTCCAATTAGCATTAAAGTTTCTGCTACATTGGCAGACAGAGAAGCTTACTCGTGGTGAATCATCTTAATGGAGTTGGATGGATCAAAAAGGACTATTTCTGATTTGGGTTGAGTCAGTTGTAGAAAATTCTGCGACATCCAGCACTTTCTATCTGCGAGGCAGTTCATAAGAATGGCTGGACTGTGTTGTGGTCTTGTTAGGTTTTATAGGCAAATATAACATGTGTTGTATAAGAGTGAAACTTTATGTTATGCATGCGGATAATATGTAAAATGTAGATGGAGAATAATATGGGGCCCAAAATTGTATCAGATTGGTAAGCTACATGAGGCGCTTCTTGAAGTTTAGTGCTCCGAATAGTCATTGGCAGTGAAGAAGCGGTATTGATCCATCCCTTGTCCATGAGTACATAGTTTATGGTGGTGACTTCCTCTTTATGGTGTTTGAGGAGAGCTGTTGTTAACAGGTGAAATCACTAAGGAGCCAATGACAGCCATCCCTAACCTTATCTTTCTACAACTACTGATAGCAGAGTGGCTGACACGACGCTCCAAAGCACAGCAACACACCTATATAGCACCTTAATGCTGGAGTCATGCTGTATGCCACAAACACCCACAAGTCAGTATTACCTAGTCAAGGCTACAAGCAGTAAATGCAAAAGAGTTGAATTTCAAAGACTAGGTGGTTTTGTTATAACCAAATTGGAAACAAGTCACCAATGTGATCATACTCCCAGTCTAAAGAGTCGACTGTAACAAGTGGTCTAAACACAGACTACCAGGTCATCATCAGGTGATAATGGCCCCATACGGTTCAGCAGCAAACCACAAGGTATCAGCAGTTGGCCCACCACAGCCTGGTTTATTTCTCTATGGACGTGGATTAGGCCCACAGCCAGGTCCCTGCTAGTCATCCATAAAAGAAGGGGTCATCTCCCACCCCCTGTACCACCATCAGTCCCCCTAGCTGGGGTGGATTGACAGTAATCCCCCCTGCAAGCCCCTGGATCTATCAGACAATTAGAATGATTCAGCATTAGCCGGCTTTGCCCTGCTAAGTCCTGCTGAAGCTTGGCTTCCTTATACAGCAGCCCAGCTGATATCATCCAATTAGAATTCAAATGGACAGACAGACACATGGTACCGTGTATATCCAGGCCCAGAGACTAATGGATGGCTGCCAGGGGTGTTAAAGGCCTCTATGGCAGGGTCGGGTGGTACAAATGGATGCAGGGATGCCACTATTTCTAGTACTACACTTCCAATCTGACCCACAACTTTTCCAAACAATTATACCAAACAATACAGAATAAAACCATTAGGCCTAGTCTGGAGTTGCTGGACAAAAATAATTGAGATGAAATCCATTTTTCACCATTTGAGAAATGAGAAAATGAAATGAGTGAAAAAGTTCTGACCTCGCTTTATTGATTTCAGTTTGGTATCGGCCCAATATCCGATATCATTACTGGCATTGGGCATTCCTGATGGTATGAAGGGTTAAGGCGGGCGGTGATGTAGTGAAAGGGCTGTTGAATCGGGATGTGCAGAAGCAGTGTAATGAAGATATTGTAGACCATGTAAATGTATTCAAATAGTCTTGTTATCTGCGCTGGGCCACTTTCTGAAGTTTCAACTATTATTATAGATGATGATTGCTAGAAATACATTTGTTGTACTATGTTGCTAACTGCGCTTTGTAAGACGGGCGAGGTAAGGTACCAAACTAACACCCATGAGTCAATATTTGAGTCTCTACCAGAGCAACATTTTTGTATGATGCAAGAAAATGTACTATCCTGGCACTAATGTCACCAGAAGTAGTGGATCTAACCTTTGGCCTGAATTCATACAGCCTACTGCTAGAGCCCATTTGTATTAAAAACAAGTAAAGGGCTGAAACACATCGCTATGTGGGTGTTTGTCTCCCACATTATCTCCCTGTGGGCTCAATTAGATGTTCTCTCCACCCTGGTGAGGGACTCACTCCTCTCCTCCCGTTGAGTGGATACCATCCAATGGGCACGAAGACGGTAGGCAAGCAAAAAGTGGAGCTTAGATGGCCAAAGTTGATACAAGTATGCGCAGAAGCAGTGGAGTGGAGGAACCCTTTTACGAGCATGCAGCTTCCTCATCCTCAATCCTGACCTTAAACATCAATGGAGCAAATGACAAATAAAATCACCCGACCATAAATCACCCGCTAAGCAAAGGAAACTTCATCTGATAAAGAAAAGTTTGTGTCAAGATGGCAAACACGGATAAAGAAGCAAAAAGGTCTGTGTTGTTCAAGCCAAACCACCATGGTGATTGGTGTACACAAGGTAAACTGACAGGAAACCCAGAGCCAGATACAGCAGAAAAGGAGAAAAAAAAGACAGCAAACGGAGATTATACCAGTGAACCAAAATGGCTGCTTGCTGTGTGGAGGGAACAGACACAGATTGACTACTACAGCCATTTCTTACATTACTTCTTAAACCTTATCGTTATAGACTTGCTTTCATGCGATGTCTTTTATCCTATTATTTTTACTATTGTGTCACCCTCTATTCTTATCTCTTTACCCTGTGCTGGCGTCTTGTTTTTATCGCTTGTATTTGATTTCATTGTTGAAGCACATTGTAAACTCTGATTTTAAAATGTGAAATACAAAAAACGTGTATTATTATTATTATTATTATTATTATTATATACTGAGAACAGACTCAAAAGGACAATCAAGGTTCCCACTACAAACCAGTTTATCTGCCTCCTGCTGCCAGCTAGCTCAGAGAGAGGAGTCCTGGAAAGATTTCAAGCTTAGTACCAGTGGAGCCCGTTCAGCAGGATGGATAGAATGAGTGCTGAATGACGAAGAGATGATGAGAAAATACTGAGGATGGTAGAGAGAGTTATTAACCCCTGAGGCCCATGGGAGGTAACATGTTCTATACCTGTGTGTCATGTTCACACCACTCTCCTTCTCTCTCACAGACATTTTTCTCCATTTTTTTTCCAGCTTGAGTCTCAAAGCAGCAGGGGCCAAAGGTGATACAAGCAACCTTTATTAACCGGGTCAGATGCTTTCATTCGCCTAATGGTTGCTCTGATGGGAACCTTCTCCTATGCTGGCAGATTGACTTAGGGTGCACTCACACTAGGCCCGGTTGGCTTGAACCGTGCCGGAGCACGATTGCCCCCCCTCCCCACTCCCCTGCTGGCCTGCGCTCACACTGCGCTTGAACGTACCGTGCCCGGGCACGCTTGGGTCATCACATGCAACTTCTTGTGTTGAAGGAAAGTGCTTTGCACAGCACAGTGGAGTTCATAATTTTACTTTGTGGCTTATTTGGAGTCTCTTTGGGTGCGGTGAGTCACGTCTCTCTCACATGCTGTATAGATTTATCGATTATGCAACGCAGCGATTTTCAGTTAATCGTGCTGCACGTATAAGAAGATTTTTACGGAGGCAGCTGACGTTGAGGGAGGAATTTGCAGCTTTACTCCCGACTACAATTCACGTTCATCAATAAATCATCGATTTTATGGGACA